>SKCR01008873.1:0-86734 GCA_019454045.1 Zanthoxylum bungeanum | reverse complement strand
CTTCCCCAAGTAGCTTCTGCTTTGAAGTGTTTACCCCATAAAACCTTCACCAAATGAATCGTCTTATTCCTCAACTGTCTCAATTTATAGTCAGAATCCTACTGGTTCTTCCATATATATCAAGTTATCTCTCAACTTCACTGGTTGTCCCTGTAAAATGTGAGAATGATCTGATCTATATCACATCAACACGGACACATGAAAATATCGCAAATCTTTGATAACTCTAGTGGCAATGCAACCTTGTAAGTAACTGGCCTAATTCACTTCGAGTTCCCATAAGGCCCAATAAACCAAGAATTCAACTTCCATTTCTTACCAAATATCATAACACCTTTCCAAGGCGAAACCTTCAAGAACATTTTATCACCCATTTGATACTTAATATCCTTATTTTTTTAGATCTGCGTAGCTCTTCTGTCTGTCTTGAGTTGCCTTCAACTTCAATCATTTCTACCTTATCCGTAATAATGTGAATAATCTCAAAACCTAAGAGTTTCCTCTCACCTGTTTTATCCCAATAAATATGAGTCATATATTTACTTTCATATAATGCCTTATAAGGTGCCATGCCTAAACTAGCCTGGTAACCATTATAGGAAAATTCATTGAGGATAAATAATGATCCCAACTACCCTTGAACTCCATAACACAAGCTCTTAACATATCCTCTAAGGTCTAAATGGTTCTCTCTAACCTTCTAGCTGTTTGAGAATGGAAAGAAGTATTGAGCTTCATTTTAGTACCCAATGCCTCTTGTAACAACTTGACCAGAATCCGGATGTAAATCTTGAATCTCTATTTGACATAATTAACACTGGAGCTTCGTAAAGTCTCACTATCTCGCCAACATAAATCTTTGTTAACTTGTTCAGAGGAAAATCAATTATGATACGTAAGAAATGAGCTGATTTGGTCAATCTGTCAGCAACCACCCATACTGAATCATGCTTGTTCTTTGTACGAGGAAATCTTGACACAAAATCCATAGTTATGTGTTCCCACTTCCATTCGAGAATATGAAGCGACTGTAAGGTACTTGCAGAATGCCAATGCTCTACTTTAATCTACTGACACACTTAGAACTTTGATAAAAAAAATTTTTACAACCTTCTTCACACATTTCCATCAATAGTTCTTTTTGAAAGTTCTATACATCTTAATACTACTTTGGATGCATAGAATAAACAGAACAATGAATTTATTCCATGATCTCTCTCTTCAAGCTCTCAACTTCAGGTACACACAATCTATCTCTATTCATCAACGTACCATCATTTCTAATATAGAAATCTTAATGTTCTTCCTTTTTCACTTCGTCAATGATTCTCATAAAACAGGCATCTTGAGCCTGAACTTCTCTAACTTTCTCTACTAATATATGTCCGACTTTAAGAGTCGCAAGTAAGGATATTGAATCCTGAACTAATAAGTCAAATCTCAAGGATTTGAGATCCACTAGAAATGGTAAATTATCGACTTTCATGTGTGCTAAAACACCCGTGGACTTCCTACTAAGAGTGTCTGATTGTAATATCCCGGGTGTTTTTGGAACAATTCGGGAAATTTATCGAATTAAAGTTAAGGATATAGAACGCGATGGTAATCAAAAATCAGACTTTATGTGTTGGAAAATAGGTGGGAATATTTATAAGTGATGTTTTATCGCTTTCGAAAATGCGTGGTTCTGAGAACCGGTTACACAATTTCTGATTTTATCGTTATACGCGTAAAAGATTCTTATTTCGACTATAAAACTTTCAAACGAACTCCGATTGAGCTGATTCTTATACTATCAAACTCATTTTTCCGAGACGAACAACCATCGCGTTGAACATGTTTCGAAATTTGTATCAGAAGGGCTTCAAAATAGTAAATTTCTGAAAATACCCTTCAAAGTGGGGGCAATTTTGTAATTTTGAATGGCATTATTTAAGTCTTCTTTTACTGTTCGTCATTACAAAAAAAAAAAAACAAAGACGTGAAGAAAAAGAGAAGAGAAGAGGGAGAAGAAAGATAAATGGTGTCGGCGGATGGCCCTCCGGCGGCCGACGGCAGCACGCACCGGTGTCATCGTGATCGTCCGGCCACGACACATCTCTTGGTGGCCAGATATTGCGCAGTTGACAGCGAACGGCGGCGCAGGGATGAGAGAAATACGTGAGAATGGGTTTCGCGATCTTGGCTCGTCGCTTCATTTCACGACCCGAGCCACCCGCCAAATCGAAGCTCTCGGAGAGTACTACAAGTTGGCAGTGACAGATTTTTCGTTCCGTGCATGGTTGCATGCGAAACGAGGAAATAAGATTCGGTGAACAGTAACCCATCGGTGAACAGTAGCTCTAATCAAAATTCCGTCGATTCCTGCGCGTTCATGGGATCGTTTGGAGTCCGTATATGCCCTCGAAATCTCGTTAAGACCTCCCGGTAAAAATCCACAAATTTCAAGTTTTCCGCTAAATATTTGAATGTATCCAGTAGCTTCATAAAGTAGAGTATTGATATAAATTGAATTGTTTGAGGGTTAGTATATTGAATATGAGCATTCGGTAGAATCCGAGTGAAAACGGAACGAGTTTGATCGATCTGATAGAATATGTTTGTTTCCGGTAAAAGTGGGTTTTAGCGTATAAGGATGTGTTTTGGTTTTGATGTTAGTTATTAGTTATTTATGATATTATAAACATGTTTGGATAAATCCGGGTAGGTTCGAAGGTTTCGGAGCCCTTCCGTAGCGTTTGCAGAAAAGTTTTCGGAAGATTTTCCAAAAACGCGTAAATCGAGATTTCATGTGAGCTAGCAACTTGGAATTATTTGTAATGGTGTTTTAAGATTATTGAAAATGAAAGTAATGAAACCGGACTTAATTTGGTTATTTCGGAAAGATCCGAGATTTTATCGTACTTTAGTCGAGAATACCGTAAATCACGATTCTGACGATGTTTCATAGTTTGTTTTGGCAGACTTGACTAGGACCTGGAGTGCTCGCAAAGCCAGGTAAGTAACTAATGAAATGAGTGCTTGAATAATTTATTGATGTTTTAAATATATATGATTGACGTGTTTAGGTTAAGAGGAGAGTAGATAAGAGATATTCTTGAAAATATAGAACGAGGTTACATGTAGTAAGGATAAACAACCATAACAGGTATGGAAATTTGTTACTGATATGATATGAAATAAAGTATGAAATGAGCTCAATGTTTGTGTTATATAAATATATAAGTATATAAGTATGTATATGTATGTGCATATGATTTTAAGATATGTATATATTGGGTATACAGAATCGGTAAATGGAACAAATCATGTTTTCTAAATTGGTATAAGCTAAGCTCTTTAATGGGTAAAGTACATGTGCGAATGGATATCTTTATAAATGAATGTTTCTTATAAGAATTCTGGAGATAAAGTGCATTTGATTGAAAAGTAAAACACAATTAGATTGTTAAAGTCTATGGTATCGGAATTCGAAGTGATAAGTATGTTCATATGTTTGATGTATATACGTATGTATATCGGATGATAAACAATGTTTGACATGTATGTGTTGTGCATGTGAGATTGTGTCCCGTGATATGTGTGCACGTGTGTATGTTAATTGGTTGATAATATCATGTTGTAGTAGTCAAGCTGGTTAGGAATCTGTTCGGACGACATTCATATCCTACATATTTTTAAATAGGTAATGAGTCTCGTACAAGCATTGTATGCATAAACCAACCTTATATGTGTGTTGTATGATTATGTGTTTTGTGATGAATTGGTTGTTATGTGTGTTTCGTGGTTGGTTGTACGATGATTGTACGTATGTCTGAGTGTATGAACTTGTATGATAGAACTCGTGACATATATAAACAGTGTATGCTTATGTAAAATGAATGAATGATTTGAAAACTGATGTGAATTGACCGGCGTAAACACACACGTATAACGCAAGCGCACGTATCGTTCAAGTAGTATAAAAATATCGATCCCACGAGGACTTAATATCTAATCTATTAATTTTATGAGGTCAAATGATTACTAGTATCTAACAGGTTGTTGGATTGATTTGAAATGGTGATGATTCTAAATTTTAAAACAAGTAAATAAAATTATTCGAAAGTAGATTTTAAGAAAAATCAATATTAAAAACTATATAGGGTTGTGATTTCTTCCAATATCATTTTAAAGATGAAGTGGTTATCTTAAAGTTGGGTAATATATTGATTTATTAACCTGGAACACTAAATTATGTGTAAGCTTCTGTCGATGGTCAGACACAAATACCCAGTTTAACCCAATTGAACCATATGTCTATGTCAACCAAATTATCTTGATTCATTAAGTTTAAGTTCCAATTATGGCTACCCCCGCCCGACAGGTATATGTCTATCCTGTAAGGAAATCTATTAAAGGGTTATCTATCCTCAAGGAAGATCGTGGACTATTGAGTCTAAGGTCTTAAACCTAAAATCCCTATGTCTAGTTCATTTTAAGTTTCCCATTTCAATTTTATTAATGGCCAGTTAATGAAAAAACATTAAGATTAAGACTCAATAAATAAATCTTTATAATACCCAAACTATAATCTAACCCCTTATAAACCGGTGATATTGGATTTCATCACAACCCCAGATAACTGGCTTAGTTACGACATATATTTACGGATAGTAAAAAAAACTTAAATAAAATAAAAGACATAAAGTAAAATACTGAAAATTAAATACTGAAAATTAAATACTGAAAGTAAATACTGAAAGTAAATTACTGAAAAGTAAATTGCTGAAAAGTAAATTGCTGAAAAGTAAATTACTGAAAAGTAAAAACTGAAAATTAAAGAAAGAAAAGTACTGTGCGTAAAAGTAAATTGCGGAAAGTAAAAACTGAAAAGTAAAGAAAAGAAAGTGCGAAAGCGGAAATTAATTACTGAAGCTGTAAATAAACAAACAAGATACAATCTTCTTAGTATTCTTAAGGAATTCCTTAGAAGAAAGTATGAATTTTACAAATGAAATGGCTTGGTATTTATAGGCAAAATTTTGCCTCCATCAAATCATCCACCAAATCAATTATTAATTGCTCCACTAATTGCTCCACCAAATCTATTATTAATTGCTCCAATAATATCTTATCATGTTTGGTGATGATTTGATAATTTTTATTATTTATTTATTAATTTATTTTTTGCTTTGAAAATGATTGAAAATGACTTTAATAATTACACACAACACACTTCTGGATGATTCATCAATTTCGGGAATGAAATCGTCAGAATTAGAAATTATTTTGTCTTTCAAAGTTGTATATCTTTGAGTGTTCTTTAATCTGGAACTTGAATCAGCTCAATCCGATATCGGAGTAAAAGGTTATGTCCAAAATACGACAGATGCGCAAAATTGGAATTTCCAAAACTACACTTCGTTAAAACGCCATTTCAAGTTTCCAATCTCCAAAATTAATATATCAAGTCCAATTTGTGCCCTTATTTAACCCACATTTCATCCTAAATGATCTCATTAAGTCCCAATATTATTTTATCTGCAAAATAAACTAAAATATATCAAAACGTTCATCAAACCCGAGAAACTAAACAAAATATTAAGTTAAAAGGACGGTAAATATTGATATATTTTCCGCTCATCATGAATATCAGATGTTTTAAAGTGTGTTTTCATGAATACAAGAGAAAGATGCTACACGTATGTGTAAATGCATATGAATCCAGAATATAAAGCTACTGTAAGGTTATCGTGATTAAAGTAAGTGAAAGAAAGTTGTAATCAAATTGAAGGAAGCTTATTGGATTTTCCGTTTTGATAATATTTCAAAGATGGATATTTGTGATAAAAGTATATATTTATGATTTCACGTGTCATGTGATTGAAGTGAATTTGATATTAAACGATATACTCCATGGCATTCGAGTTTTGCTTTTCATGCTTAGGATGTTTTAATTTTTAGATTGACACATATATATGTAAATAGATATGAAAGTTTGCATGTGTAATAGATAAAAGGGATAGTTAAAAGTTGAATTTATAACTTGGTTATGTTGGAAAGTTTCCAGTATGATTAAATTTATGTTTTGTTGATTGTATAATAATGGTTACTTATTGAGTTTTATAACTCACACCAAAGCAGTTTGCTAGTTTTGCAGGTTGGCTAACAGATTGGTCAGCCACTTCCGCTTTGGAAGTCATGCTCGAGACGCGGATCGCCCAAGCAGCAGTCATCCTCACAAGTGTCCTAGGATAAGCTTTAAAAAGTAGAGGATTTGAGATTAATATTTTGTTATCGTGCTGGACATGCTGTATATATATATATATATATATATATTAGTAAATGTTTTGATTGTTTATGTTGTGGTGGGCACAGAGCTCTTGAGTGTTGATAGATGGTGTGGGCGGAGCCCCTAGGATGTGATTTTGATGAGATTTGTGTGGACCTGAGGTCCTTTTATTTGTTTGATATATTCTTAATTTCCCTTTGATGCTGGATTATGATCCAGGTTTTTCAGTTTTTAGGATACATTATGCTGAATTTTCGTTAAATTCAAAGGCTTATAGAGATGGGTCAATCCTAGCTTCTGCCGGTAGCATCCTGCCTCTGGCGGGGTGTTACACTGCTACTATATTAACCTTTCCCGAGTGATAGTAAATAGTACAGTCATAATCTTTCAACACCTTGATCTATCACCTCTGTTTCATATTCAACTCATTCTGTGTAAGTAGATATTTAAGACTATTGTGATCAGTGAAGATCTTCCATTTTTCTTCATATAAGTAGTGTTTTAAATCCTCAATGCAAACAACTAACTCCAAGTCATGAGTAGGCTAATTCAATCCATGAGGCCTAAGCTGTCGAGATGTATAAGATATCACCTTCCCAAACCGCCTCAATACACAACCTAACCATTTTCTCGATGTATCATTGTACACCACATATCCACCACTACCTAATGGAAGGGTAAGGACTAGAGTAGTTGTCAAACACTCCTTAAGCTTATCAAAGCCTTATTGACACTCATCAGTCCATTCAAATTTTGCATTCTTCTTCATCAGCTTTGTCAATGATGCTGTAATGTTGGAAAATCCCTAGAAAAAAGCGTTGGTAATAGTTTGTTAATCCCAAGAAACTATGTATCTCAGTTGCTTTGGTAAGAGATTCCCAGGTAACCATTACTTCTATTTCTTAGGGATCTATATAAACATCATCTGCTGAAATGACGTAGCATAAGAATACAATTCTATCAAGCCAAAAATCACACTTGCTAAACATGGCATACAATTGATTCTCCATAAAAGTATGCAAAACCATTCTTAGATGTTCTTCCTGTTCATATTCGTTACTAGAATACACCAGGATGTCATTAATAAACACAATGATAAATTTGTTAAAGTACCGTCGAAAAACTCAGTTCATCAAGTCTATAAAAGAAAATGGTGCATTAGTTAACCCGAATGACATTACTAAAAACTCATAATGCCCATAGCAAGTTCTAAAAATTATCTTAGGAATATTTGCTTCTCTCACTTTCAATTGATGGCTCCCCATAATTGATAAAAAAAAAAAGATCATATATCTGAGGCAAAGGATACTTGTTCCGAATGGTAATCCAATTTAACTACATATGATCAATAAATAATCTCAAATTGCCATATTTATTCTTCATAAATAACATTGGTGCTGCCCATGGTGAAGAACTAGACTTTATAAAGCCTCTATTTAACAGTTTTTATAACTATACATTCAAGTCTTTTAGTTCTAAAGGAGTCAACCTGTAAAAAACTAAAGATATGGGTTGTACCAACAAATACATCAATAATGAATTCTAAATGTCATTACTGAATTTTAACTCTTATGTCTGGTGGCAAACAAGTAGTTCATCGGGAAATACATCAGTAAATTCTCCCATAACAGGAATCTCACAGAATTCATGTGTACCCATACTAGTATCTACCACGTAAGATAGATAAACATCACAATATTTCCTTAACATCTTACTGGCATGTATTGAAGATATTACACATGAGGGAATAAGACATCTCTCTCACTTAAAAGAAAATTTCTACTATAGATGTTCATGGGTCGGGTCGGGTCGGGTTTTTTGAAATTTTGCTAGACCCGATCGGGTCGAGTCAAGGGAAAGTCAGGTCGCTGGTCGGATCACGGGGAAGTGGAACCCGATCGGGTTCGGGTCATTTAAAAAAATAATTTTTTTAATAAATTAATTATTTTGAAATATAAATTTTAGTTATTTTATGTCCAAAACATTATCATATATATAAAGCTTTAATACAAAAAAAGTAATAAACAAATGAAATAATAGCAAAAACTTCAAAAATAATAATAAATATTTTAGAAAAATTATAAATTATATAGGATCAGGTCGGGTCGGGTCAATGGATCAAACCCGTTACCCAACCCGAAAATTTCAGGTCAGGTCGGGTCGCGGGTTGACCCGACCCGATGAACACCCCTAATTTCTAACCATCCGGACTTTGAAACTCCACTACTTTCTTATAACAATTTACTGTAGCATGATGATAAAATAACCATTCCATGCCTAGTATGACATTGAAATCATGTATTTTTATGCAAATCAAATATGCTAACAACTCATGCTCACCAACATAGATTACTCATTTTTATGAATTTACTTTGCAATAATGAAGTATCCGACAGTAGCAATAACTAACTCACAACTTAGTTCACTTCATTCCTTATCGGCATGTAATGCAAATAATTTTGAAACAAAATAGTTTATAGTACCAAAATCAATAATTATTCCGGCCTTTTGACCAAAGATAGACAACATACCAGTGATAACCTCTAGCGCATCTGAAGCCTCTTGTTGTGTCATAGCGAACTGTAACATCCCAGATTTTTGGGAATGTTCTAGAGGATTCCCGGACTGTCGTTATAGTCTCGGGAATGGGATGATAATGAAGAATAAGAGTTCAAGCGATGTTATATGAGTTAGAATAATAGATTATGAATATTCATCGCGTTGGAAAATGTGTGGGATCAAAGTCAGATACGCGATTTTTATAAAACCCGTAAAGTTTGCGGTTTTGGTCATGAAGAGAGTAAACGAATTTCGATCGAGTTGATTCTTGAATCATCGGACTCATTTTTCCGAGACGAACAACTTTCGTGTTGAACACTTTTCTAGAATCGGGTCGGAAGGGCTCCGAAAATACGAAATTCCAGAAAGTTCCATGATAGGGGCTAAACAGCAAATTCGCGGGGACTTATTTGATATTTTCCAGGATAATATATAAAGACTCAAAGTTTTTAAAAATTACAAAGGAGTACAGTTTCAAAACCCCTTATTTTCGGCCCCTCACCCCCAAAATTCGTCTCCATTGTGTTGCTCGCGCCGGCCACTTCCCGGCCACCACCGGTCGGGGAAGAAGCGCCCGGCCACCGTGCGTCTATTGGTGGCCGGCGGCGACTCTGATACGTCGGCGAACGGTGACAGGGAGAGGTAGAAGGTGTGGCAATGGGTTTGGCAGATCCGGCTAGTCGGTTCGTTTCACGGCCCGAGCCACCTACCAAATCGAAGCCCTCTACGAGTACTACGTATGTGCGAAGTCGATTTCGCCGAACAGCGGCCGATTGCATGCGAAATGAGGAAGAAAATGGTGCGTGAATAGTAGACCTAGATGAACAGTAACTCTGATTGAAATTCCGTCGACACCAGCGCGTTCGTATGGCCGAAGGGAGTCCGAATATGGCCTCGGAATTTCGGTACGACTCTCTGTTTAGAATTTTTTATTTTAAAGTTTGCAGTTATATATTCGGATGTTTCCCGTAGTTTCGTAGTGTAACGAATTAGCATAGAATGAATTGGATGTGTTTTAATATGTTAAAACGATAAATGTGGTAGAATCCGGGGAGAATCGGATGAGATATGATCGATCTAGTAGAATTAGCGAGTTTCCGGTAAAACAGAGTTTCTCGCGCGACCAAGCGTAGTTGACCGTAATCATGAAAATTGTACAAATATGATATTGCGAGGGTAATTGGGTAATTCTGGATTAGTTCGGAGGGTTCGAGACCCTTCCATAGCGTTTGCGGAAATGTTTCCGCAAGATTTACCGCAAACACGTAAAACGAGAATCTAGGCGATCCAGCTAGTTGGAATAGAATAAAAAGATATGTATTAGAGTAGTGAAGTTTGTACCGTAGTATCGGAGATGATTCGGGTGTTCCGGGGAAGCCCGTAGTTATTATAGATAAGTTGGAAGTTCCGCAAATAGCGGTACTAACCTTGTGTTATTACTTGTTTGACATATCAGACCGGGATTAGGAGCGTTCACCTCGCCAGGTAAGTAACTCATGCGATGAATACCCGTGTTACGTGTTTTGTTTCAATTATAGATAGTAAAGAAATGATATAAGTATAGTTATAGTCATATAGTAGAGTACGTGTAGATATATAATAATGTAAGTGAGACCCAACTAAGCTTAAGTTTTAAAGTATAAGAATAATAAAGTATATGAATATAAAATATTTGAGACTTGGGTTTGGGGGGTTGTAGAAAACTACACCCTAGAGAATGAGATTAAAGTTTAGAAGATAATAAATTATAAAGAATCAAGTATATGAGCATGATCATATGTTTCGACAATTGTGATGAATAGTTTATGAATACTATAGCCTATATATTAAACTAAATGAGTTGAAAGAAAAATGAAAACACTGTGTATGTGTATAGGGTAATGTAGCATCAGAGTTTTGAATGAGATTACAAGTATAAGTATAGGATTAGTAAGATTGTATGAAAAAGTATATGCATATGTTCATTTGTGGTAGTATAGATGTATGATAAATCATATATGTTTTGGTGTAAACATGCATATTGATGATAGTATGAGCCTATAGATCATAAGGTCATTAGAGATGGAAGCATGTAAGATTAGAATTCATACATCATTAAATTATGAGTATGTATGAGTATGTGTATGTGCATATACGACATTATAAGGCAGTATGGTTAAGGTAGAAAAGATCATGAGAAAACATCTGCATGTGTGTGTGTGTTAAAGTTTTCAGAAGTCGAGCAAAAGATGAAAATGATTTCAAAGGTTTCAAAGAAATGTTTTAAATGTTTTGAAAAATAATATATTTCAAAAAGGTTTCCTTTCAGTTTTGAGACCAATATATGGTTTTATGATTTTCGGGGCATGAGGTAAAACCTCACCCCAGTATGTAACTTGAGATACAATTCGAAATTGATGGATACTTTGGAATTGATGTATTCAGAGACATGTGCACATGTGGAGGACTGAGGGGACGCTCTCAGATCCTCGAGCAGGACTAGGGACTACAGAGTCCCGAAATCCTAATTTCAGAACTTGGTGGCTACACTGCCAGTTGAGTTGTGGTTCTGGATGTATAGCTCTACGTTGCCAGTTGAGTGTTGGTCCTGGACGTAAGGTACCACCAGTTCTAGAGATGCCCAGTTGAGTGATGGTCCTGGGCATCAAGTACACCCAGTTGAGTGATGGTCCTGGGTGCAGAGCAGTTTTCAGATTTTCAGTGCCTAGATTTCAGAAACCAGATTTTAGTACACGATTTTCAGAAACAGTTTTTCAGATTTCAGTTTATAGTTTATAGTTTTAAGATATAGTTTTCAGTTTCTTTTAGATACAGATCCCAGTTTTCAATTGTAGTTTTCAGTTTTCAAATACAGATTTCAGAAAGAGTTTTTCCAGAAAGAGAAAATAAAGTAAAGTTTTCAGCAAAGAATTTTTAAGAAGAAACTTTCAGATAATAGTTTTTCAGGAAAAAGTTTTCAAATAGTATCTTCTAAAAAGCATAGCATGTTAAAGTTTTAAATAGTATACACGATGTGCATATGAATTGTATATGCTAGTAATTCATTTGAGTTGCATAGTGATGTTAATAATGCATGATTATATGATTTCATAGTCTTGATTATATGGTTAACTTTGTGCATCGTATATTCATGTAGAGTTGGTATTTTGTAAAGTACGAGTACATAGTAGCATGAACTTATTTTAATGTATGTACATCAAGGGTGATTGTATAAGTTACTTGCTTACTTAGAAAGAACATACTGTAAAAATGCTAGTTAATTATGAAAGGGTAACATATGCATGTACTCATGAATAGTGATAGTGGATTAGGTAATTAACAGAATTAATATTTTATTAGTCCGACTTAATTATATTTCAAGAAAGAAGAGTAATAAAGTTGTAATTGCTTGAATTAGATCAGTAAAGAATGTGTAAGAAGGTAGAAAGATATCAGAATAGCGCATTTAAAACATAATGAGATGAGACAGTGATGAGTGAAGAGAGTATAGAAACATGTTCGAGCTGTTGCATGGGAATTTACTATTTGTAGCATATGAAAACGAAAAGTGAATTAAGTACACAATGTATTTTGATTATATTATATATGTGTTACGTGATTATGATGCGTGAATTCAGACATAGGCTAAGTAGTATCGAAGCATACATATGGCTTTACATGTGTGATGGAATGCATATGTATGAGATAAGCAACATTCACAAGTAAAATATAAAGGAAGGAAATGATTTAAATTATGTTTTCGTACGATCATTAGGTTATAAACGAATATGTGGAGTTTCTTTTTTTTTTTTTATGGTATTAAAATAATGAAAAAAGTTAAGATCTTGAATAATATTGGAAACACCTTATTAGAATGTATGCATGTTTACTTACTGAGTCAATATGAATTATACCATTTCAGTTGTAGTTTTTCAGGTCAGTAGCAGAAGTTCGGTGAAGACTTTGAAGACTGTAGATCGCCCCAATTGTAGTCAATAGAGTCCTGGGTCGAGTTATGGGTCCTCATGGCCCCTTGTATGGTTTTTGTATTTGCATGTCATTGTATAAGTCATGTAATGGTATAGTTTCATTTTGAGTTCTGGCCGGAGGCCAAGTGGTTTATATTTTGTTCATTAAGTTCAGGCCTGAGGCCGAGATTGTTATGTTCTTGTTGTATATGGATGCTGGCTACAGGCCAGGTTGCATGATGTTACGAATTTATCATACCGAAATTTCGTTAGAATCATAGGCTTATGGAGATGGGTTCTCCTATCTCCTGCCGGTAGCATCCTGGCCTAGGCGGGATGTTACACGAACACCCTAGCATGGGCTCTAGGTCTGCTAGCCTTACCACCTGAAGCAGCTCTACTCTGCGTACCCGTACATGCGTGAGTCCAGAAGTTTGAACTCGAACCTCATTCTGACACTGAGAGACTCTGAAATCCTTAGTTAGAAGAATAGTTGCTCTTTCAATCTATCCACTGTTATCCTTGGAATTAGAACATTCTCTCTTCATGTCGTCCAGTTCCCAGCAAAATTAGCAAGCATTTAAGCCCATTCTATGCTCTTTATCATGATTCATCCCCTAAGTAGCACATGGTGGAAATCTTATGTCTCGAGCTTGATCTTGTTGGACACTAAAAGTCTTGCTGGATAGTGCTATCACTGAACCTAACTAGATATAGATCTAGTTTATTTTTGAAGTTATCCTAAACTCATTTGATAACTGCCATTGGGTCTAGAGTCACTACTCTTTTTACTCTAACTTCCCTCTCTAGTAGGTCTATGGTCACTATTTCTCTTCTTTCTCTGATAGTTCTATCCAATCTGCCATTCTTTATCTATAGACTCTTCTTTTATAGCATAACTGGAATTTTTTATTAGATTATTCATTATAAGCAACCTCATCTTGTATCCTAATTCTGCATTCAGGCTGTTAAGAAAGTGATCCATTTTTCCCTGCTGATTATCCCTCAAGTGAGGAATAAACTATACTAGCTTGTTGAATATGGTATCATAATGGTCTACCGTACGACTACCCCGAGTCAAGGGATAGAAATTCCTTCTCACTTATTTGTGAAAGCGAAATTCAAATTTATGTCTCTGAATTTATCCTTTAGCTTCTGCCGTCAGCAGATTTGCTTCCGTTAATTTATCTCGTGTATTCTGCCATCATTTATCAGTGGATTAGCTGCTGTGAATTTATTCTATATATTCCGCCACCATTTGTCAACCTGCTCAGTCATAAGTCGATACTCATCGATTAACCTCATCAACTTAAAGGCTTTATCCACTTTATCCAAAAAATTTCTAGATATTCTAGGGTCATTTTTGCTAACGAATTTAATAGCTTAATTTTCTTTTGCTCTATTTCACTCCAAGAGCCATCTCAGCTGGACTGTAACCCCATGCATGAGGATAGTAATAAAAATATGCATATGCACCAGGAGGAACGTTCAGAGGAATATTTACTAGTGTTGAAGCATAATAAGGAGGATGAGAATAATAACTTGAAATAAGTGGAGGGTAAGCTTGATATGTTGGAGGTAGAGGGTCAACCTGATATGTTGGAGGAGTTAGAGAAGAATGTTGTGAGGGCTTTAGAACATTCCCTTGAGATGAAGTAATGGCTAAAGAAATATGATCATAAGGAGGGTGGTATGACGGTATACTATTGCTGAGAATAGAGGCATGCGAATCGCCCACTTTATCATTGATATAGTTACCCGATATGAGAATCAACCTCCTCATCAACTAGAGGTACCCTAGAAGGCTGGCTAACATATGTTATCCTATGCATACAGACTCGACATGTACCTTGTACTCTGGAAGGTGGAGGCATCTGAAAACACATAAAAGATATTAATTGCTAATAGACATAGAATAACTATCTCATACTTGAAATATCTAAATAATCTATGAACCTATGCATTTTGATATCATTAAATTTCATACTTATCCCCTCAAGTATGGTAGGGGTGACATTGAGTCGTGGAACTAACAGAGCTTCACTTGTAAAATGAACTAATTCCCTAAGTATAATGCTAAAAATATTTGTAATATAATCATCATATGTGTAGGATCTCCATGATCCACCTTAATGCAATCATTCATATAAATATCTACGTCAATGTATTAAAATTAGGCTTCGTGCCTGAATCAAATAACAAACCCATATTAGAAAGACATAACTAGGTCCTTTATCTCAAAATACATAACAAAAAACTCTCTATTGTTGACACAATCTTTCTCTAATAACATAATATGATAAAGAAACAACAAAGGATAAAATGAAGGATCTACTAATCTTCTAAACCTGTAAAATGAAGAAATAAGTAAACTGACACTTAGTGCAATGGATCACAACTTAGTGCCATGCATAAACATGTAACAAAGTGAATCAAGTAAGTCTGCCGTGATAAAAAAATAAATATAGAAATATGTAAACTGGCGTATAAAATATTTCCTGGAAATCATAAGTCTCATTTCTCATAAATTTCACTTCTGCAAAAGAATACTTTGTATAAACTAATTACAGTTCATTCATCTATATGCACACTCGCGACATAACAATAAAATTGGCAACATGGGATAAAAATCATTTTATAAAATTATTTTTTCACGACAATAACAAGCATCTGGAGTAAAACTAACAACATGAAACCTTATCTCATGGTAAATATATCTGGCAAGTAAATGTATACAGAGTGTATCATAGCATAAAAATCATTTTCTAAAAGATATGTTCATTTATCTCAAAAATCATGCAAACATTTGGATATATTACAAACTCATGATTTTTCTTTTATAGCAAAATATAAATTTCTTAAAACTAAATCTTTAAATTGGTTAGCTTAAAATTCATTTAAGAAAACATATATAACTATATAATCTTGTCCACGCACCTGTGAGATATACTACTAAGAAGAGAAACTTGTAGTAGGACCTTCCTCACTAATATTATCCCAATCACCTAAAGATATATCCATCTTTTACACCTTAAACTAGAAATGTTAGACTGGTTCTTTGCACCGATGGATTTTAGCCATTTGGAGAAACAGGGCAACAATACTCTTCATGGCCAGTGATAGTGACGCCATATAATTTACCATCATGGATGTGCATGAAGGATGAATGTATGTTTTTTTCTATAATAGTGTCTGGGCCGAGAAACCCTAAAGAGAAGTTAGATGTGTTCTTGCAACCTTTGATTACTGAGGTGAAAGAATTATGAGAGGTGGAGGTAGATATATATGATATATACATAAATAAAATTTTCAGATGCGAGCTTCACTGTCGTGGACTATCAGTGATTTTCCTGTATATTCTATGTTGTCAGGGTGGAGTACTACAGGTAAGTTAGTTTGTCCCTTTTGCATGGATGATTCAGACACATTTACTTTGACAAAAGGTAGAAAGACTTCATGGTTTGGCAACCATCACAAGTTCTTACCATCAAAGTATCTATTTCGAAGAAACAAAAGATAAATCATGAAGGGGCATGCTGTACATAAAGTGGCACAACCTGTGAAGTAAGGTTTTGAGATCTTAAAGCAGATTGAAGGATATGGACTGAAAAATGTTACAGAACTTGATGATGATCATATAATGCTCGAATAGTTGGGAACTGCAAGTGTGGTAGGAAGAAACTAAGCATATTTTGGGATTTGCCTTATTGGAAAACCTTAATAATTCGATATAATTTAGATGTCATGCACATTGAGAAGAATTTCTCTTATAATATTTTCAACATTGTCATTAATATGGAAGGGAAAACAAAAGACAATGCCAAGTCTAGAGAAGACTTGAAGAAGTTCTGTTTGCGTCCGGAGTTTCATCGAATTGAAAAAAATGAAAAATTGGTGTATCTTGAAGCTTGTTAAATGTTGAATAAGTCTACAAAAGAAGCATTATGTAAATGGTTGAAAGAACTCTGATTTCCTGACAGATATGCATCTAATATCGAAAGATGTGTTGACATGAGAAAGCTGAAGTTTTATGAAATGAAAAGCCATGATTGCCATGTGTTTATGCAGAGGTTAATACCCATAGCATTCTGTGAATTTCTTCCAGCAAATGTGTGGCAAGCTTTGACAGAATTGAGCATTTTTTTCAAGGATCTTACTTGTATTGCCATTACTGAAAAAGACATGGAGCGGCTAGAGAAAGACATTCAGGTCATTATATGTAAGCTTGAGCATATATTCCCTCCAAGTTCGACTCTATGGAACATCTTTCGATCCAATTGGCTTATAAAGTAAGGATAGGGGGTTCTATGCAATATAGAAGGATGTATCCATTTGAGATGAATCTTCGTTGGCTGAAGAATAATATCACCAATAAAGCTAAAGTCGAAGGCTCAATATGCAATGCATATTTGGTTGAAGAGGCTTCCTCATTTTGTGCGCATTACTTTCAGCCATATGTTTACACTAGATATAGAAAAGTGCCACGGAACGATGATAATCGTGGGGGTGAAAGGGAAGAATATGAAGGGATGATCTCAATTTTCAGAAATTTGAGACGATCATATGGCAGAGAGATTCTTTATAGATGATAAAGAATATCATGCAGCTCGTATATATATTTTGGTGAGTTATGAGGAAATTAAACCTTATATTGAGTAAGAATGGTTAGTTTTATGAATTTTTATAAGTTTATTGTGTATTAATTTCATAATAAGTATCTTATAGAGGGTAAAGTATTTTGTTTGTTAGTATGTCATTGCGAAGTTAAGGCAAACTTAACCAGGTATTGATGACGTTGAGGTCGATACCAAACTTGACCAAGAATTCGCATTGTGGTTCGAAACATATGTCAGTAAAAAATTTCAAACTTTTGTTTTTATAATTTATAAATAAAAACTTATGGAAATATGTTACTCTAATGTTTAATTTATGTAAGCACGTAATCCATCATCGAACTTCTCTAACAAATTCATAATAGACTTAGAAAATAGGCCGTTACGAAAAGTGAAAATATTTCTAGTATATTATGTGAATGGATATAAGTTTCACATGAAACAACACAGTTCAGATAGAGCGACAATGAATAACGGTGTCTGCATTAATGGATCTAATCATGATACAATTGAGACATATTATACAGCGTGTTAATGGAAGTTGTTCAGTTAGAGTTTCCTGCATTACCGATTAAAAGAATAGTATTATTCAAGTGTAAAATGGTTTGATCTGACTCAAAATGTTGGTACACGAATTCACGAGCAATACAAACTTGTATATGTGCATCATAAAAGGAGTTATCGAAAATATGATCTGTTTATTATGGTAAGGCAGGCAGGGCAAGTGTATCACACCACTTATCCAACTATCCGAAAAATCCAATGTGATTGGTGGACTGTGTATAAAATAAAAGCTTGTTCTGTTGTTGAAGTTCGTGAACCATCTTTCACCACCTCATTGTCAAGTGGAGTTGTGTTTCAATAGGATATTGTCGAAATGCATACAAAAGAAATTGTGGCAGATGCTGAACCTCAACGATTAATTGGTGAAGACAATAATTATATCGATATTGATGACATGGATATTGAGGAAGATGATGAGCCAAAATGTAACATCCCAGATTTTCGAGACTGTACTAGATGATTTCCGGACTGACTTTATAGTCTCGGATCAGGATAATAATAAAGAGCAAGGGTTCAAGTGATGATATATGAGTTAGAGTAATATTTTATGAGTATTTATCGCATTGGAAAACACTTCGGATCAAAAGTCAGTTACGTGATTTTTATAATGCGAGTAAAGTTTACAGTTTTGATAACAGAATTTGCAAACGAACTTCGATTGAGTTGATTCTTGAACCATCGGACTCGGTTTTCCGAGACGAACAACTTTCATGTTGAACACATTTTGAGAATCGCATTAGAAGGGCTTCGAAAGTGGTGATTTCCGAAAATGCCCTTCATAGTGGGGGCATTTTGGTAATTTCCGAAATTATGATATTTTTCTTTATTATTATATTATATTATTAAAAGGAAATACTGAATGAAAAAAAGAAAGAAAAAAAAGAGATCAGACGCAAAAATACGTAGGGAGAGAGAAAGAGTGGGGTTGTGCACCGGCGGCCTCCGGGCGGCTTCACGCAGGCGGACCCCCGGCGCCTGGTGCGTCCGGCCATGGCGCACACGCCGGTGGTCGGCGTCGGCACCAGCAACGTCCAGATCGGCCGCAGGAAGGGTATTTTGGGCACGGCATGGGTTTCGATTTTCCAGCTCGTCGGTTTGTTTCACGAGCCGTGCCACCCGCCAAATAGATGCTCTCGACGAGTACTACGAGTGTACTGAGTCGGTTTCACCGAAAAATGATCGGTTGCACGTGAAACGAGGAAAAAACAGAGGATGAATGGTTACCCTGACCTGAACAGTAACTCTGATCGGAATTCCGATCATACCAGCGCGTTCGTATGGCCGATGGGAGTCCGAATATGGCCTCGGAATTTCGGTATGACTCTCCATTTAGAATTCGTCATTTTAAAGTTTATAGCTTTATTTTCAGATGTTTTTAGTAGTTTCGTAGTTTAGCGAATTAGCATGAAATGAATTGAATGTGATTTAATATGTTAAAACGATAATTGTGGTAGAATCCGGGGAGAATCAGATGAGATATGATCGATCCGATAGAATTAGCGAGTTCCGGTAAAATGGAGTTTCTCGCGCGACTAAGCGTAGTTGATCGTAATCATGGAAATAGTATTAAAATGATATTGCGAGGGTAATTAGGTAATTCTGGATTAGTTCGGGGGGTTCGAGACCCTTCTGTGGCGTTTACATAAACTTTTCCGCGAGTTTTGTCGCAAATGCGTAAAATGAGAATCTGAGGTATCTAGTTAGTTCAGAGTAGTATAGAAAGACATGTTAGAGTAATGGAACTTAAACCGTAGAGTCGGTGAAGTAGAAAGTTCCGCAAATAGCAGTTATGACAGATGTTGTGATTTGTTTTGACAGATCGAACAGGGATTAGGAGTGTCCGCCTAGCCAGGTAAGTATCTCATGCTGCAAGCTTTTGATAGATTTAGCAATGTTCAAAACTAACAATATAATAAAGTTGCTTATGATTTTATGCATAAAACATAAACACATTTGTATAGATATACGTATATATAAAGAAGAATGTAGAAGAAATAAGCAGACGTATGAGTAAAGATAAGCATGAACCTATGAAAGTAAAGAGTTGCATATCTAAGTATAAACTAGTGTGTTTATATGCGTATAGATAGATGAAGTATATGAATGATGTTATGTTTAGGATTTTAATTAAATCAGACTTGGGTTTGGGGGCTGTAGAAAACTACACCCTAGGGAATGGGACTAAAGTTTAGAAAATGACAATTGTGTGAAGTAACTGTATATGTTCAGTGTAAGTAGAATGATACCGGAATAAGAATACGAGTATATATACATGTATAAACAAGAGTATGTAGGTTCATTGAGAAATAAGTTAGTATTTATATATAAATTGTTTTTATATATTTGATTTAGCATAACTAATAATTAAGAAAAAGAAAAGCCTAAATGAGCCTATTGTTGGGACAGATGTTCTAGTATGATTATAAATGATTAGAGAGTTGTATAAATAAATGAATAAGAAAACTTTTATATTTTAGGTCATAAATTCGTCTATAATGATTGATTGTGTGTATGAATGTAAATTATACATTATATTGTTTGTGAGCTATCAGAAAGATAAGTAATAAAGGTAAGCTAAGTGATGATGACTTGAATGTGAGTAAGTATACTGGAAGTAGTATAAGCATATAGAATGTGAGATGATTCGGGACATAAGCATATAAGGAATAGAATGCATAGTTCATTACTTTGTGCATACACATAAACAAGTGCATGATCATATCCAAATACACACATGATGAAACGAGAAAGGGTTTGAAATTCAAAACAGTTTTACAGAAAAGTAACAGAGATTTTTTTAAAAAAAATAGATTTTTTAGAAAAGTTAATTTAGTTTTGAAATCCATGTTATAGTTTTATGTTTTTCGGGGCATGAGGTAAAACCTCACCCCAGTATGTAACTTGAGATACAATTGGAATTGACGGATACAGAGAACATGTGCACATGTAGGGCCAGGATGACGACTTATGATCGTGTACCTGGTCCCTTTTGGTGGCTACACCGCAGTTGAGTTATGGTCCTGGGTGTAGAGCTCTACGTTGCAGTTGAGTATTTGTCCTGGACGTAGGGCACCAGCCGCAGTTGAGTTATGGTCCTGGGCATCAAGTACACCCAGTTGAGTTATGGTCCTGGGTGCAGAGCAGTTTTCAGTTTTTAGATTTCCAGTACACAGTTTTCTGACACAGATTTCAATTTTCAGTTTTCAGAGATGTCGCAGTTGAGCTGTTGTCCTGGGCATCAAGTATTTTCAGTTTTTAGTTTTCAGATTTTCAGTATAAAGTTTTCAGATTTCCAAGATTCAGACTTCAGAAATCAGACTTTAAATATGAGTTTTCATAAACCGTTATTTTAAAGACATATTTCTAGAATGATGAGTTTCAGAAACAGATTTTTCAGAAAGAACTTCTCCAGAAAGAAAAAGTAAAAATAAAGTTTTCAGCAAAGAGTTCTTCAGAAAGGGTTTTCATAACGTACTTTCTAAAGCATAGCATGTCAAGTGTAGTAAGGTTTATAAATCATGCATATAAATCATGTATTCTAGTACTTTCATATTAGATGAATATAGTTAGTATTATACATGATATCATTAGTACATTTATATGTAAGTTCTTTAGAAAAGGTTTTAAAGTAATAGTTTATAAAGCATGGCATTTTGAGCAGAGTATAGCTCACAGGACAAATTTAACCCCCACCAGTTTTTAGTTGTTTTGTAGGGATTCCAGGAGGACGAGCTCATGAGGACGGATACTGATGCAGTCATTAGGGATGGAGTCCACCAACATCAAGTCATAAAGCATAAAAGTCTAGTTCAAGTCAAAGTATTTGTATGCATTTGAGTTGTGTTTGGTCATTAAAGGAGTCTATTAAAGTATTGTAAAAAGAAAAGAGAAATATTTCTGAGTATGCATTTGTAAGTAATAAAAGTACTTTACATTGGATGAGTTAAAGTCTATATGCATGACATTACATTAGAATAGTTTATAATACAGTCAGATAGTCAGAGGCTTATGGGGTTAGCATAGTTATTTCCTGCCGGTAACATCTCTCAGATCGGGGATGTTACAATTTTACATGCTTTAGTTGTGTCTATTTGATTGCTCATAAATCTGAAGCATTAAAATGTTTTAAGAAATTTATGAATTTAACAGAAAATCAATTGAACAAGGAAAATAAAGCGTTACGCACTGATCGTGGTCGTGAGTACTTATTTGATTAGTTCAGAGAATTATGTGATGAAAATGAATTAGTCATCATTTGACTACTCCTGCTACTCCTCAATAAAATAGTGTTACGGAAAGAAGAAATATAACTCTTCTTGAAATTGTTAGGTCTATGATGGCTCAAGAAAATTTGCCTATAATCTATTGGGGTGATGCATTATTAATTGCCACATATGTACTTAACCGAGTGCCATCAAAATCTGTTGCCCCCACACCATATGAGTTATGGACAGGTCGCAAACCAGATAGCCACTTTCTAAAACATTGGGGTTCTACGGTCTATGTCCATGTGCGTTTTCACGAACATGGAAAGTTTGCCCCAAGAGGAAAAAATGTATCTTCATAAGATATTCTGAATAATTAAAAGGGTATGATTGCATAGGTAAACATGAAAGTAGAGGAGTGACTGAATTTGAATCATAAAATATCACATTTTTAGAAAATGATTTTCCGAAGCAGGGAGTGATAGGTCAGGATTTATCTTTATATGAAACTCATGTCATATGGATCATATGATTGGTGAACACACGGGTTCACCTAATTCAAGTGGGAGTGATTAGAGAAATTTGAGAAAACATGATGAATATGTTTCACATGAATCTCAAATGATGAATTAGTTTCATATAAGTCTCATTTACTTGATCCGAGTGGGAGTGATGTATGTAATCGAAGTGGGAGTAATGTGCACGATCCAAATAGGAATAATATGGAAAGTGAGGAATTAGTTCCACAACTAGAATCCCAATTACGACGTAGTAATCGTATAGGCATTCCTCAAATTCATTTCGATATCAAAGGAGAAACCTTTATGATTCTACCTCAAGAGGATGAAGAACCTATAAACATAAAATAGACTCTTCAGTGTCCCGCTAAGAAAAAATGGATGAAAGTAATGGAAAACGAAATGGATTCAATAAGGTCTAACCAAGCTTGAGAATTGGTTGATCTACCCAAAGGACGCCAAGCTATCAAGAACAAATGGGTTCTTAAAATAAAGCGTAATGCCGATGACAATATCAAAAGAGATAAAGCACGGCTTGTAGCAAAAGTGTATACACAATAGGAAGAAATTGACTACGAATAGACTTTTTCACCTGTTATAAAGTTTACCTTAATTTGCTTGATTCTAGCTATAGTAGCAAGTATGGATCTAGAATTACATTAAATGATGTAAAGACTGCTTTTCTCAATAGAGAACGTGAGAAGAAATCTATATGGAAAACCAATAGGTTTCATAAAAGAAAATGAAAATGAGAAAGTATGTAGAATTTTAAAGTCTATTATAGTCTCAAGCAATCATCTAGACAATGGTATATACGATTCCACAATACAATTATTTCGAATGATTTCACAATGAAAGATGAGGATCATTGTGTGTACACCAAGAGAGATAAAAATACGTTCATTATCTTATCCTTGTACGTGGATGATATACTTATAGATGGAAATGCTAAGGAGTTTATAAAACATATTAAAGAATGGTTATCATCTAACTTCGAGATGAAAGATATTGATGAAGTTGTATATATTCTTGGGGTTAAAATCTCAAGAAATCGTTCAAAGAATTTATTATCTTTTTCATAAGAGTTATACATAAAGCAAATTCTTGAAGCTTTGAGTCGTAGATTGTGTCCTGAAAATCCACAAGAAAAGAAACAAATGAAGAAAGTTCATTATGCAAATGCAGTTGGAAGTTTAATATACACAATGTTGTGTACAAGACTTGATATTTGTTTCGCTGTTGGAATGGTAAGTAGATACCAATCCAAAACAGGGATAGCACATTGGAAAGCAGTTAAAAGAATATTTAGGTATCTGAAATGTACAGCTAATTACTCATTGTGTTATCAAGGAAATGATCTGTAATTGCGAGGCTATAGTGATGCTGATTAAAGAGGAGATTTAGATGAAAGAAAATCTATCTCTGGTTTTATTTTCTTGCTAAATAATAGTGCCATATCATGGAGCATTAAGAAATAATCTTATATAGCCTTTTAATAATATAGGCTGAATTTATGGCCTTTTCATCAGCAGTGCAAGAGGCTGTATGGTTGAAAAGGTTCTTGGATCATTTGGGTATGTCAAATAAAGCTTCTAGTTCAGTATTAGTTAACTGTGTAGTGAAGCAGTGATAGCCTACACAAAAGTCCCAAAATTCCATTGTAAAACGAAACATATAGATACCAAATATAACTTTGTGAAAGACATAGTTTCATGAGAAGAGTAAACATGAATTACATTCTACGCAAGAGATGGTAGCAGATCCATTGACCAAGCCTGTTTCTAGAGATGTCTATGTTAGACATGTAAAAACTCAGGGATTGTGTAAATGTTACTGTGCTTACATATTACGATATGTATTTTTCCCTTATAATGTTTACTCATTGATGTTTGTATTTAATGCTTACATATTAATATGTTGATACATGTTTTAAACAAATATATTATTAGTTAGTATGAGAAGTATATCGGAAAAGTGAATGATGGCCCTCTCACACGGGTAATCGCCTCCACTACTTTATGTTAATGGGAAATGAGATAAATTTTTAAGCTAATTATCTGAATGATAATTTAGAGAGCTCAAGCTTGAAAATTAAGTAATGTCGTTACGAGGTCACTTTCTTTGTGATATGACCTAAGGTGAATAAGTTTGTTTCACCTTACTTGTCTTAATGTCAGATATGAGTTAGTTATTGTGTTTGTCTGAACTATAATCTGTACGGTATTTTATGAGATATACGCTCTATGGAAAATGAGAGAATACAGTAGCACATGTTTTTATATCATGTGTAAATTAGCGACTATTGAGGGTAATACAAGTAAATATTTCAATCTTGATATTGTGTGAGACCCTATAGATTATTTCAATCTCATATTGTACTCTTTAGACTCTTGTCTGCTTCTCAAAACTTAGATTTGATGATCGCTATCTTGGAGTGTTGTTGAAGAATCATGAGAGATTCAATCCAAAAGACATCTCTGGAAAAGTGAATTGAATCAAGGTTGAAAGATTCGAGAAAGGAGAAAGATAATTATATAAATAATATCACATTAGCTTCTTTTCACTGGTTGACCAATTATAATATTTTTTGTGATCAAACATGATTGTGAATACAAAAAAAAATATATTACATTCGAAAAGATATCGAGAAAGATATAATGTGATAAATGATCGAGGATACCACATACAGAATCCATTGTGGTTCTATCCTTTTTTTCCAGCAGCTATATATTCCTAATAGATGTATAGCAAGTGAGCTCCCGAAGTAAGCTGGTCGCATGACACAATTGCTAAGTATGAATTATTCTTGTAGAGATAATAAAAACTATTGATCCCATCATGTGTGAGTGGGAGATGTTGAAAAATATTATTAAATAACAACAAATTAGAAAATATTAATGGGGAACATATGGTACACCCATGATGGTAATATTTTTGGAATGATTAGAGAAAGTCATTATGCATCCAAATACATATGATTACATAGTGATCAATAAATTTGATTACATAGTAATTACATAGTAACCAAGGCTTGCTTCCAAATATATGTGAGCTAATAGGAAGCACTACATGTGAAGTTCTAATGACTTGATTTCCCTCTTATAAATAAAAGCATTTGCTTATTGAGTTAAGCAATCAATTAAGTTTGATTAAGAGCATCTCTACAAGAAGAAAGGTATGCAATTGTGTTGTAGTTAACTTAGATTTGTTTTAATTAGTTTGTGAATAAATCTAGGACTAGTAATACATATTTTGGTTAGATCCTAAGATGAAAAATATGTAAAATATTAGGGATGATATTTCTAAACAAAAACATATCAAGTGCTCAACGCCAAATTCTCACACATAGACTGAGCGAGGAACGAACGATCTCCTATCGACAAGGTAGCGGGTCAATCCATTTCTGATGGACGAGATGTAGGCACTGCATTTTTACATTTAAGTCCCTATGATGAGTCTCATTTGGAGACACTACCTTTTATGTCAAGGAAGTCACGGGAAACGGTCGTCGGAAGGGAATCGATATTTTGTTAGATTTTATTCGCTTGTTTAGCTTCGGGCTCACTCGTTAGACCTCCGTTTTAAAACACCTTTAGCCCCTACAAACCACTTAACCTTAGCCAAAAACCCTTGAAACACACCAAGCCCCAAGCCCAATTCAAAAAATAATTAAAACATTTAAAATTCATGTCACAAATTAAATCAAATTAAAATTAAAACCAATTAAATTAAAATTAAAATTAAAATCCAACTCAATTAAATTCACAAATTAAATTAAACTAAATCCAAATTAAAATCAAATAATTCATTCCCTTAAATAAATCTATCCCACCCAATTACACAAATTTATTTCCCTTAATAAACTTAATTGGATATATCCATTTTACATGATTTCTTTCCTTTCAAATAAAACCATGTAGAAACCCTAATCCCCCTACCCTCTCACTATAAAAAGAGCACAAAACGTCAACCCTTGCTCTCCTCTCTCACACGGTAAAAAAAATAAAAAAACATATCCTAAAGTTCTAAGCCTTTATACAGCCCCTGCGTTACCCTTCACTCATGATCCTCTCCCAACGTTGCAACCCACTCACGTCTTCACCCTAACCCTTCACTCATCGTAAGCCACCTGATCATTTAAATCAAGCCTCTCTCCATGCCACACTACCATGTAACTACCCTTCACTGCCTCACGCACCTGGCCCTTCACACACCCTTTGACCACAAAGCCTCCACTCACACCTGCCCCTCACTACCTCACGCATCTGGCCCTTCACACACAAATTAGCCACAAACCTTCAACGACACCTACCTTCAGCCACTACACTGCCCAACCTTAACGCCATATAGCACGCTCATTACCCCCTCCACACAAATCAATAGTCATCACGCCACTGACCTGTGCACATAAACCACCTTTACCTCATGCTAAATCACCAAAAAAATTAGCCCATACCCCTAACATAATACACCAAACCAAGACCTAAAACAGTGAATAAATAAGCCTGAAAACAGCCCTTAAACAGTCCAAAAATCTGCACTTTAATCCGAGACAAAAACACCCCAAAACAGTCACCAAAATTGTCAAGAAACTGACCCTAAAACACAGTGAAAATAGCAGCAAAACGAAGTGAAAACAGCGGCCAAAACAGCGAAATAGCGAGCAAAAGACGTGAACCAGTGAACCAGAAAAGTTGCGGAGTGTTAGCCCTTCCGACGACCTTGTAACGTGTTTCCGAGAGACGACATAAAAGGATAGACCTGAGGGCACTTTTCGTATTTATTTTTACTCATCTTTTAATTGTTTTATTTATTTATTTCGCATGAGAATCGTTTATGGATGCATGTTGTGGCTTTGAATAGTTGGGAAAACGTGTCGTCTATTGTGGTATATAGGATGGAAACCCAGACATAAATTTCGTAGCCGGATCCGAATGGACGGTAGTGCGGTCTGTACTTGGGAGACAATTCCACGTACCACTTAAGTATACAGCACATATTTTATTTCATGTTATCTTGATTTTTTTATTATCGTTATTTAATTTCTGCATGTTATTTGTTTATGTAATGATGAGATAAAGCGCATGGGCTTAGTAAGTCGGATTAAAGGTCCTTCATTTCGAGAGGTTAAAGATGCTTTGCCGCACTGGATGATGTTGTTGTAGTTTTTAAAGGTCCCAAGATCAAAACTCAAGCATGAATCACAAGTGAATACAACGACGGAAGTTGCGGAATACTTACATCGAGCGGTCGAGCGATTCGGAGGCAACAAAACTGAAATTCTGCTCACTTTTGGGCGGTAGTGGGCTGCTGTGAATAGTGATTTTCGCCCATCATCAACAAGATTTGAAGCTCCAAGCTTCATCATTTTGATTTCCGGCTCATGGGTGAACTACCCTATCACCTTTGCATTGATCTTGGAGTGTGCTAGCACTCTTGTTTTGCCACAAAACACACTTGCTTCCCTCCATTTATCTTTGTTAAATTTGGCAGTTCACTGCCTCATGAGAAAGAGAAATGGCGTGAGTGATGAGAGGAAGAAGAAGAAGAGAGAGATGAGGGAAAGTGGGTGGATATATGTATACGGTTTTGGTTGTTGTTATTGTATCTAATACACATGAATTTCATTTGAAATTCATTTCACACACATTTGGCTTTAATTGCCAACCACACACATCACCTAATCACATCAAGTCACATCACTCACATCACTTTATCAATCCAATCAATTGTCACATCACTCAAAGTGACATGATTTGATGCTTGATGTGACGCTAGATGCGACTAGCGACTTGATGCTTGATTTGACGTGCCGCACTCGAATTCAAAATGTGAATGCGCTCGTAAATAATCTTGGGCTCGGGTTCGCTAATTCCAAATTAACGAATTTTCCGTTGCGTCGTAATTAAATGATTACGCCTAGCGAAATCACTATTCATGTCGCCAACGAATTAATTCTAAATTAATTCGTTCGCCCGAATAAAAATATAATTTTAATTCCGCGTCGAAATCCAATTTCAATTAATACATCAAATATATTAATTCCTCGATTAATTCCAAATTAATGTTTCTCTCTCTTTAATCGATATTTTATCCTAGATAAAATATCTCCGTAATTAATCCCAGATTAATTTTCTCTCTCATCATATTAATCCCAAATTAATAAAAGTGCGAGTCATACATCATCGGTGAATCTTTAGGAAGCGACCCATGAGATCCCCGGATATGTTGGCAGTCAAATCAGTCGTCGGACTATCCGAACACGTGAGTACCAAGTACTACGTTTTACCGATTTACAAGACAAGGTTGGCTTCTAGTAAAGCACCATGCCTACCTAATTCTCCGGAAATATCCTTACAGGAATAAGGATCTATATCAAGCGTAGTATACCGTAGTATAGCATATTTCTGTCCAGTATCGGATGATCACATGCAAGGCCTAGGGCTGGTACAGTGTCTGCCCCGTACGAAGCATATGTCGGATGACAAGCAACGAGTCTCTTTAAAATCGGATAATCATGACCAAGTCATATTATCCCGACGGTTGCAACCTTATATAGAGAACGAGTTCTTTATCCCTGCGTGATCATCAACTCCATATGACTGGAGTGACACTTCCGTCTTGACATTACACCCAACACACTACGATTCTCAATATACCCAGTATTGGCGTACTCAGAACCGGTTAAAGCCCTGGACGACCGCAACCAAAGTATATTGATTATCGCAAGTATTAGCGGTGCAAGTCTCAGGTTAAGACCAAATACACCTACCCTGATTTCGGACTTCCATAGACATGTAGTCATACTACCAATGGAATTCTGAGGGGGTCTAATCCAGAGCGAAGCTGTTTCCCGCACCATCGGTGAAACACAACCTCCTATTACACTTGCATGAGTATCCAATACCCAAATATATGAGAACTATGTCGTTGTGCCCTCACAACGCGCACAAGTGTAATACTAGTCTTTTACGCATTCATCGATGTCCAATCTCGATAATGCTCTGACTATGGATGTTTAATGATTTATCCTTCATGGACTGATACTGTCTCATATCATTCTCCGTCCAGGAACAAATCATAGCGACCTCTTATCATTTATTTATCTAGGTGATCTAATCACAAATGATAAGAGTGCAATCTCCTATGTCACATAGTTAATTTATACAACAACACCGTGATCTGTACAAACAGTGACGCTATGGGTCATAATTGTCCAACAGATGTATATTCGGTTGAATGTAAGATGTGTTCAATCGGGTATACGAAGTCCGATATTATTGTCTTTATTTTTTTTATATATGCATTATATTATTAGCGCATGGGCTTAGTAAGTTGGATTAAAAGTCCTCTATTTTGAGGGGTTAAAATCCTTTACCACGATGCTTTGCCTCGCCGGATGATGTATATTCGGTTGAATGTAAATCGGGGATACAAAGTCTAATATTGTTGTCTTTACTTTTATATGCATTATGATGTGATGCGCATGGGCTTAGTAAGTTGGATTAAAGGTCCTTTATTTCGAGGGATAAAAAGCCTACGGTCTACCTTTACCATGATACTTCACCGCGCCTTTTATTTCGTTATTTGATTTTCTTTGTATGACATTTTCTTGCATAATCATGCATCATGTTGCATTGCGCATGGGCTTAGTAAGTTGGATTAAAGGTCCTCTATTTCGAGGGATAAAAAGCCTACGGTCTACCTTTACCACGATACTTCACCGCGCTGGACAAAGTGCATTCAATTGAATGTGAGATACGTTCAATCGGACACTTGAGGTCCTATATAGAAGTGGGCATATGTCGCATCTCTTTTCTTTCATCTCCATTATTTATCTTCCAAATCACATCATGGCACGTTTATTTAGATGTCTAATTGTCTCTTTGATTGTCTCTTTATATTATGCACTTAATTGTTGTCTCTCTCATTATGTATGCTTCTTTGTTTATGTTTCTTTTGTATTGGTTAATATAATATGTTTATGAGATTACATGTTCGCCGTTATTCCAATTCATTTTTATACATGCTTGTATAATTATGGCTTATTTGCGTTTCTGTATTCGTGACTGTTACATGTTTATGAAGTTATATGCTCGCCGTTATTCCGATTCATTTTTATACATGCTTGTATAATTATGGCTTATTTGCGTTTCTGTATTCGTGAATGTTACATGTTTATGAAGTTATATGCTTGTCGTATGTCAATTCATCTTTATGCATGCAAATTTGGACCTAGATTATATGCAAATAGGTTGTATGCAAATATGAAAATGTGTTATATGTGAACTTAGATGAACTTTTTATTTATGCATGTGAACTTAGAAATGGAATACCCTTAGGAATATATATTGCTAGATTCGATTAAACTATTGCACAAATCATTTTATTACAAGTGGCATAAGTAATGGACCATTACAAACCCAACGGTTTGAGGTCTTCCCTTACGAGGGGTGAGTGCGACCTTAAATCATTTTCCCGGTTCATACCGGGTGGCGACTCATTTATTCTCTGGTTTAGTCCCCCGCGGGCTACTCCATACTCCCAACCGGGCCACGAGCCCGGAACAGCATGCGTTGCCCAGTTTCTGTGTCCCACACGAGACCCTAACAAGCACCCCGATGGAAATATATGATGAGTCGTAACAATATGAAAATATGCAACAAGCATTGGGGAGGAAACATATCATCGATCTAGTATCCCAGCGGAAACATATAGATAACTTAGAAATCACGAATACACTGAACACGCACTGAGACAAAAACATATAATCATCATGCATATTTTTCATCAATTTAAAACCTTAAAACTTGAAAAGAATATTAAAGCATAAGTCAAGAAAACATAAAACAATGCATCTACTCACAGATTTTAGGATGTGGCTGGTAACCCATATTGGTTCAGCCATTGTTAACATACATCTTAACATTACAATTGCATAATATCATGTTTAAAACATAGTTAAAATTCAACCCCTAACTGCCGAATTCAACTCCAAATTAAACCATTTTTTCATTCATTTCATGCTGAAACTAACATAACCCTTCTCAAGTTGCATGCTAACAACTTATTCCAAGCCCATTAAGCTAATAAAAACTCTAGGGTTTATAAGATACAAATTTGGGGTTTTAATTCTTTTACTCAAAAATTAAAAATTGTGAAGATAGAAAGAGAGAAAAAGATTACCAATCTTGGAAATGTACTAGAAAACGCCTCCTCTTTCACCCTCCACGTTTTTCATTTTTGAAGATGAGGGAATAATGTCCTTTTTATAGGCAATGAGGCTGATTTTTATTATGAAATGGGTGGCTATAAATGAGCCAAATTACCCAAAGTCTAGACTATTCTCGAATTCTACTGTAATAGCCACGTAAATCTCCATTTTTGACATGCTTGTGATTTTAATTTGGAAACATATTCAACACCATAGTTGTAGATCTCGGTCTTAAATTTCCGACGATATAAGGTTCATAAAAATCAGAGATCATATGTAAAATTTACAATCCAAATAACATGGGCTATTTGATTTTAATCTTAGAACGAATTATGTGTCGGAATTGCGAGAAATTTCCGAATGTCCAAGAAGTCATTCCATGAGTGTATACGTGTTCGTATATAATTTATATCATGTACAATGTGTCCTGTAATGGTCATCATGATTATCATGATGTTATAAATTCTCCCCCTTAACTAGGATTAGTCCTGGAATCCCCTTCTAAAGTCCCACTTTCGGGTTCGCCTTGATTATAGTATCCCAATAGCTCAATATTATAATTCTCGAGGATCTATTTTCTTAGTATACTCTATTCAACCTTTGTATGGACAAATGTTCTGAATCCGTCTCCCATTTGATCCTTAAAAGTCCCTTTTATCAACAAAACATACTAACTAATAGGTAATATCGTGTACACTCAGTCAAATGGCAAGGTTTCTCCACTACTCTTGAATCTATTGTGCAATTTTGGTACCAAAACCATTACCAATTTGTCTAAAAAATTGTGATACTTAAAATGCATTACTCCCAATAATATTCATAAAATAGTGTTCTACTACACCTACACTTCTTACTTATCTTTTATTGTTTTCGGATTCTTGGTACTTCCAAATATTTGGTTATACTAAAATCCTCAATGGCTAGGCCTTTTTCACATCCTTATTATAATATAACTCATTTATATTCAATTCCTTCTTAACTAATGCCTTCACGTTCTTAAAAATAATTAGGTTTTCCTCTAATTAGATTTCTTCACATTCTACTATAGCTCTGGGGTAAATATACACAAATATAATCTTTGTTGCTAGTAAAAAAATAATCTTACTTAATACATTTCTAGTTCCATGTGTTCAATTGACCTTGGCATTCAGTTCTTAACTTAATAGCTTAACTGTCTATTACTTCTTCACTAACCTCTAGCTACTTATAGGCTATGTCCTCAAAGTTCTTGTAACTCATAGTCAATTTCTTCATGTACTTCTAGCTTACTACTATCATCAACGTTGGCGACTATGTTCTGATTAGTGTTTAACTCTTTCGTATCTTTAAAGTCATTATCCTTTATACTGGCTTGTTCTTCTTAGCTTGATTGCACTAAAATATCCTACATTCAGTTATCCCATATTCATATTCCGTCAGGTGTTATCTTCATCTCAACAATATTTGTATACCTAATTTCTTTGACTGTCTCTATGTTATACCATAATAATTCTGTTCCAAGTCGTACTTTGCCTTGTCTCATAGCTAGGTATATTGCATATGAATTCATAGGTCATACTCACTACCTTCCTTCTGTTTCCAATCTTATTTTGAGGCTGAGAAGGCTTGTTGTTTCATAGTACTATTGAATTTAACCATCAAAATTTTGGTACTTATGTACCTCTATCATAGTTTTATCTAGTATATTTCCCTATTGTCGTCTTACATCGACAATTTCACCTCCAATCATTTTATTTGCTATCATTTACCTTCTTTCCTGCTCTATATAGTACCTAGAACTTCTGTGGTTTATGTCTCTATCTCCTTATCTGAAGGATATTATATTTTACGTATCCCTAGTCATGTCTAACGTTAATTCTATTGTATTGTGTTATTGCTTGATTAATACTTTCTCTCTTCATTGATTTATCTAGAAAGCTTCTCTTCCAAGTTTTTTCTTAGAGCTATTATCCTCTTATATTCTGCTCTTGTACTAGATCTTCAGGTTTTAATATTTCGATATTATTCTATCACTATAAACATGATAAATTACAATAACACATCTTACCAATCACATATATTATAAATCCATCACCTCTCTAGTTGTATAAGATTTATTAATTTATGACCCACATAACATTTCCACATTCCTAATAATCTATCATCTCCAAGCAACTCCACAATATCAACAATAATATATATATATATATTATAAATCCATACTCAAAAACCCATGGTATTCAATTGTCATAATAATATCACTCACTATCTCATACACAATCAATCACTACTTTTCTTATACTATCTCAATCCTTGGGGATCTATATTATTCCTCATTTAATAATTCATGTCAGAGTCCTCTCCGATGATGTTTAGAATCTTATTTTGAAAACATTGGACATAACTCAAAAATATATTATATATCATTATTCGTTATGAAGACATGATAAGTATTCATGGTGGTTATAATTCGAGCGATCTTAGAAAGACTTGGTTATATTGTTCATCTTATTCACAAAGACTATAATCATTCCTCTATGTTTAGGATATTTACAATAGTTTGTGTTGTTCCTAGCTAACCCTCAAAGTGTTAATTCCAGAGTATCATTGGTCTCCATGCTAATTTGGTACCACCCAGACCCATATTCATTTTTGAAAGCAAATCATCGTCGTTTACACATTTTACCAACCAGTCCTTAATTTTGACAATGGTTATTCCTTCTTGATGTTATCTGTATCATATTCTGCATACCAAAAGATCTCATCATTATCATTTTGGATAACTCTAGGGTATTTTAATTAGATATGTCGAAATGTGTATATATATAAGAGGCCTATCTTGTTTGCGTCTTCAGCTAACTTAAGTCCTAACATGATCATTCTATATATGGATAAATTATTTAAGAAACATATTTAAAATCGAGCTTATACAGGTCCTGATCTCTTCTACAAGAAACAAGCTTAATGGCTCATTCTGTAGATATGAATGTCTTTGGTGAGATTTTCTATTGATCCATAACGTAGGGGGTGCTAACGCTTACTGGCTTGTGATAAAATGGAGAGCTTTTGCGAGAGTGGTGCTAAATGTAGGTTTGTGGTCAGAGTTCTCTTGATTATAGTCTCAAGCTATCAGTTTCTTATCTTTCATATTTAAGGTAAACGTATTATGGTGGGTGGAATTATCAAAACTCATGGGTTTTGTTATATTAACCGTACACTGTTACTTTTCATTTTACTAATGTGGATCGCTCATTGTGAAAATCTAGTAATATACTAACCTTGCGGTTCAACTTCATCGATCCTTGCCCATGTATTCTTATCGACTATTATCTTGGAAATAATGCTATCCATCTCTATAACCTAGGCTCGTACTTATCTAAAACTTCACTTTACTAGTTAATGCCCTAAGCATACAATTTACATATCATATTCTGCCATTTTGGGAAATATTTTTACGAAAACCGATGTACATACCTTTCAATAGTCCTTGATAACCAAAACTTGCTTTAAATAGTTATAAAGGCTTATCTGCTGGGTTTGTCTATCTTGATTCGTCCAGTCAATATCATGTTTTATGATAAGAAATTCTATCGATTTAAAGCCCATTTCTTAGATAGCATGAAAATAGTAATATTTGAAGTAAGAGATTGGCCTATGGGTACCATTTGATGGCTCTTGCCAAGGAGGGTTAAAAAAACTGAAATGAAACTTGCGAGTTTCTTATGTTGTAACTCATTGATTTCTATTATCCTCATCAACTAATACTCAACGTAAGATAATACCAAAACTATTGGATTAACTCATCCCCTTGATAAAATTATAATTATTTAGAAAATTCTCACTTCAAGAATGAATAAACATCGATGTTAATAACCCAACAATACACTTTTAATTCCTCCTTTTAGGGGGTCTTAGGGTTTATGAGGAGGTTAAGATGTAAATGATACACTTCATTTTTTAAGAATAGAAAGATTGTCATTCAAAGAATATGTGTATTGGCTGGTGAGCCAGAAAAGACTGTTACAATGAGGATGAGTGCACTACATGTGCTTTAGATTTAGTAATAGATTTTAGTTCTGCCACTAGTATGTCAGTTTCTTTATGTTACGGCATTTGGTCGATACTTAGACCATATTTTCTGCTGCCATCTATCAAGAGTTAGGATGGTGGGGATTGGTCCTGAAAATCCTTTCAATTGTAGTGGTCTCGCTACCTATGCATGTTGCAGTCACACACACTGCCCACCTTTGATTTTAAACTTCCTTTTTCATTAAGGTAGACGGTTAGGAACTATCTGATCTTCCTCTTTCAATTTTTTTTACCCCGGATTCAATCCTGCTATTAATCATACTTTCCTCTACTGAAAATTTCCAAATTGAAAACATATCAAGCGTTCAATGCCCAAGTCGTACGCATAGACTGAGCGAGGACGAATGATCCCATGTCGACAAAGTAGCCGGCCAATCCATTTCGGATAGACGAGACCCTAACAAGAACCTCGACGAAAATATATGATGAGTCATAAAAATATAAAAACATGAAACAAGCATCGAGGAGGAGACATATTATTGATCGACCATCTCGGCAGAAATATATAGATAACTTAGAAATCATGAAAACATTGAACAAACACTGAGACGAAAACATATATTCGTCATGCATATTTTTCATCAATTTAAAACCTCAAAACTTTAAAAGAATTTTAAAGTATAATTCAAGAAAACATAAAACAAAGCATCCACCTACAGATTTTAGGATCTTGTTGGTATTCCTTTGCTTCGTCGGAGGAATTTGAGGTTCCTGTGATGATCTCTTATAGATAACGTAATTAGAATACGAATCATGGAATGTACTTTAAAAATTTACTGTAACTAATTGGGATGGAATCTAGGGATGAAATTTTAATAAAAACGCCATTCATGTGTCTAGTATATGTCATATTTTACGGATCTCATTTTTTATTACAGAAACTCAAGATCTAAACCAAGATTTAGGGGCTGTTCAGAAAAAAGAACTCGGTATAGTAGTTGCAATTCACCCAATTTTAAAATTTTGGTTTGGCTTCATTCTAATTCCAATAATTCTAATTTTTGGATATGTTATTCCCTTATGTATCTAGTGTATCCATAATTTTATGGATCTTGATTCTGACTTCAGAAACTCAAGTTATAAACTTAAGTTCAGGGGCTATCCAATCTGAAAAATTGGCAAAGGGGCAGCAAGTTGCCTAACTTGAAAATTTTAGTCTTGTTTCATATTAAGTCCAAAAATACTAAGTTTTTCATATGTTACTTCCATATGTATCTATTTTATGTAGAATTTTACTGATTGGCCAACAAAGGACAAAAACGTATTTTATAAACCAAAGATTATAACATGTTCAGATTTCACTTCTACTAAGCGCTTACTGCCTACGTATTTGCTCATTGCCCTATCTAATCCATTTTGGTTCATCCATTATTAGCATATATTTTAACACTACAATTGCACAATATCATATTTAAAATATAGCAAAAACTCAACCCCTAATTGCCGAATTCAACTCCAAATTAAACCACTATTTCATTCATTTCATGCTTAAACTAACATAACTCTTCCCAAGTTGCATGCCAACAACTTATCCCAAGCCACTTAAGCTAATCCAAACTATAGGGTTTATAAGATGTGAATTGAGGATTTTAATTCTTTTGCTCAAAACTAAAAATTGAGAAGATAGAAAGAGAGAAGAAGCTTACCAAGTTTGGAAATGTACTAGACTGGATCAAAATGCCTTGAAAAATGAAGGGAAAATGAAAAAATTGGCATGAGAAAGCCTTCCATTTCACCCTCCACATTTTTCACTTTTGAAGATGAGGGAATAATGCCCTTTTATAGGCAAATGGGCTAATTTTTATTATGAAATAGGTGTCTATAAATGAGCCACATTACTCAAATCTAGACTATTTCTGAATTTCTACTGTAGCAGCCATGAAAATCTCTATTTTTGACATACTTTTGATAAGAATTTGGAAAACTATTCAACGCATAAGTTGTAGGTCTCGGTCTTTTATTTTCATCGATTGGTTATCTTATGAAAAAGTAATAGCCCAAATACCATAGGTTGTTTAATCTTAGAACGAATTCCGCATCAGAATTGTGAGAAATTTTCGAATGTCCAAGAAGTCTGACCGGCGTAAACACACACGTATAACGCAAGCGCACGTATCGTTCAAGTAGTATAAAAATATCGATCCCATGAGGACTTAATTCCTACTGTTGTTATTAATTATTGAATCTATTTATTTACATATATCTAATTGGGGGAGAAGAGAATGATTGCTTGATTGATTTGGTTGACTGTAGATTTGCTAAATAAATAAATAAATAAAAAGACAAAAGAAAATACTAAGGAAAATAACAAAAGACACAAAGATCTTAGGTTGTGAATCATTCTAATATCTTTTAAAAGATGAAGTGATTATTTTATGTTTGTGTAATAAATCAGTTTACTAACCTGGAACACGAAATTATGTAAAAGCCTCTGTCGACCAGTTTAACCCAATTGAACCATATGTCTATGTCAACCAAATTATCTGGATTCATTAAGTTTAAGTTCCAATTATGGCTACCCCCGCCCGACAGGTATATGTCTATCCTGTAAGGAAATCTATTAAAGGGTTATCTATCCTCAAGGAAGATCGTGGGCTATTTAGTCAAAGGCTGAAACCTAAAATCCCTATGTCTAGTTCATTTTAGATTTACCACATCAATCTTATTGGTGATCAGAAAACAAGAAGCATTAAGCTTAAGACTTAATAAGTAAACCTTTAAATTACCCAAACTATAAAATAATCCCTTATAAACCGGTGATATTAGAATTCATCACAACCCCAGAAACTAACACATAACTAGGGCTAGTAAAAACTTAAATAAAATAAAAGACATAAAGTAAATACTGAAAATTAAATACTGAAAAGTAAATTGCTGAAAAGTAAATAAAGTAAAAGTACAGGGTTAGAGGATCAACTTTTATTACTACTATCTTAGATATCTCCCTTAATATAATATATTAACTTTGCGTGATAATTACCAACCAGCCATAAAGGCGGTATTCTGATTAAGTCAAATTAATAATTAATTACCAACCGACCAACCAGGCGGTATCCATACTTAGTCAGGTTAAAACCAATTTATAATTAATTACCAACCGGCCAATATAGCGGTATCCTTATTAAGTCAGGTTTTAAATAGTTTATATATTATAATTAAGGGAGATTAATCTAAATAGCAATAATAAAAGCTTTACATTTTACCCCGGCAAAGGGGAATTACCTCCTCATTGCTTGAAAAGTAAAAAATAAAAAAAAAAAAAAAACTGAAAAGGTAAAGAAAGGAAAGTACTGTGCGTAAAAGTAAATTGCAGAAAGTAAAAACTGAAAAGTAAAGAAAAGAAAATGCGAAAGCAGAAATTAATTACTGAAAGCTGTAAATAAACAAACAAGATACAATCTTCTTATTTATTCTTAAGGAATTTCAAAGAAGAAAGTATGAATTTTACGAATGAAATGGCTTGGTATTTATAGGCAAAATTTTGCCTCCATCAAATTCTCCACCAAATCCATTATTAATTTCTCCACTAATTACTCCACCAAATCCATAATTTCTCCACTAATTGCTTATCTTGTTTGGTGATGATTTGATAATTTTTATTAATTATTTAGTAATTTATATTTTGCTTTGAAAATGATTGATAATGACTTTAATAATTACACACCACACACTTCAGGATGGTTCATCCATTTCGATCATGAAATCATCATAATTCGAACATATTTCTCTTTCAAAGTTGTAGAGCTTTGAATCTTCTTTAATCTGGCACTTGAATCAGCTCAATCCGATATCGGAGTAAAACATTATCTCCAAAATACGACAGATGTGCAAAATTAGAATTTCCAAAACTACACTTTGTCAAAACGCCCTTTCAAGTTTCCAATCTCCAAAATTAATATATCAAGTCCAATAATTGCCCTTAATTGACCCACATTTCGTCCTAAATGATTTCATTGAGACCCGATATTGTATTATCTGCAAAATAAACTAAAACATATCAAAACGTTCATCAAACCCGAGAAACTAAACAAAATATTAAGTAAAAGGGGCAGTAAATATTGATATATTTTCTGCTCATCACACCCCCAAACCTAACATTTTACTAGTCCTCGAGCAAAACAACAAAATAAAATACAAGAAACAATTAAAATTAAACTAAGCCACTTTTGTAGGGATCACGGTTGCATTTAGCGTATGCAACAAGCCTTTAAACCCCTAGGTGTCCCTAGTGGGCGAGTTATAGTCTCGTGAGGGCTTACATCAACGATACCCACAAACGTTTTACAAAAGTAAAAATGTAGTGAAACTAATGCACACAAAAGCAAAAAGACAAGAGAAAAGAGAATAAAGAAGTCAGTGACTATTCAGGTAAAACTTCTACCCCAAGTTACTAGTTGTTTTGTTTCATTCTAAATTACTGAATAAGTAAATTCTCCGATTATTTTTACCATTCTCCATATACACAGCTAACAAAATATTAATCAACTCATTTTTTGCCCACAACAGTCACAAGTGTAGTTGATAAGAGAGTAATATTTTTGTCCTAAAGTGTTATCAGAATTCACATCTTTTTGCAGCAATGGAATAATTTTTCTGATTTTTCTGACTTTTTCTCTTTGATTTTTCTCTATTTTTTATTTATAAACAATATCTTCAGTCTATATAGCGAGTGTTGGGTCGGTGGCTCCCAAACCAGTTGGCCTTAGGGCATCAGGTGTTAAGACACCCCTACGGACTTAATTACTCAGACTTCAGATATATATATTTTTACAACATACTTGATCCATGTAGCGAGCTTTGGGCCAGTGACTCCCAAACCAGTTGGTTTTAGGGCACTAGGTGTTAAAACACCCTTACAGACTTAATAACCCCGGATCTCAGATGTTTTTTTTTTCAGATTTTATTTTCTTTTTTTCCTTTTTTTTTTCTTTTTTTTTTTTTTACTCCATTGTCATTTATAGATTCTTCCTCTAATTAAACTAGAGCACTGAATATTACAAGCTTTTCAATTACATCTCATGTCTGTATGTTACTATACATATTGATAATACCTGCCAACTGAGCATATGAAGATCTATTTTAGTCAACATTATGGAGAATTCACAAATTAAATAATTCAAAAGGAAATAAATAAAAATTAACTTGTTCCGAATTAGGTTTGAGATACGTCTCAGGAGTGAAAACTCCTTACTCAACTATCTCTTACCAATTTCACCTTTTTAGTTAAAATAAAAACACAAAAACGCAAAATATTTTTGTAATTTTTCAAAAATTTTCAAATTTTTATTTTTCGAAAAATTTTGGACTAAAAATAAAAACAACACACAAACTAAAAACAAGGTACTGATCAACTAATTCTCTCCCCCAAACCTAAATGAGACATTGTCCCCAATGTCTTATACAGTAGAAGAATAGTTAAGAATATAGTACCTGGTTAGCTGAAAATCTATGAAAAATTAAAGGTTAAGATCCAGATTGATCCGACGCCTCTTATCACGATCGTCCTCGGACCAATTTGTCTTTGAAAGGATAGGTCAACTTGTGATTCATAGGCTAAGAGTTGGTCAATTAGATCCGGTGCAGTTCTGGCAGTAAAGAGGAGTTCTTTCATAGGTTTTGACACGAACCCATTTCTTCGGGCATCATCAAGAAACACACAAAGAAAATCATAAAATCCATCACGTTAAACAGCCCAATTGGTTTCTAGTGAATGTTCAGGTTCACCCAAGATAGTACTATAAAAATTTCCTCCAATGTAACCAAGTCACCTGGCAAAGCGATAAAAGCATCAACACGGTTAATCATTTCTACTAATCGTTCAGACATACCCGGCACGATCAGTTCCTCTCCGTTTGATGATCCAATAAGATTTGCCTATGCCAAGGATTTTGGGATGATTCCCAAAACGTGACTGCCTCATTCCTTTACGGCCTTTGAAATGATCCCCGTTAGTCCAAGATTGCCTCCGCCATATACTAAGTGCATATTTCTTGCAGCTAAGACTCGACCCAATTCTTGTGCTGCTTCTACGTATTGTGGCTTAACACCAACACTACTGCCGCAAAACACACAGATGTTTTCAACTCGTCTTCTTGAAGTGGCTTCCATTTTTTTTTATGTATTTCTTTCTCAACTCTGGATGCCTTCAAAAGTGCAATGACGGGATGAATTTATAGTACCTGATGTGAGTAATAATAGCACTAGTATCTTCCAGAGGACGTTTGTTTGCTAAACAACAAAAGAAATCGTGAAAGGTCAAAAAGTCTGGATCCTGTCTACGAAAATAAAGATAATTACAATAGAAAAGCGAATCAAAGCAATAATTAAGGCAACGAAATTATGTACGTAATACGCCACTCGTTTGGTATATAAATCCATTAGGATGCGTCTCAAGATTTCATTCCTTACTCAGCCATCGCTAATGAATTGGTTCTCATCTTTGTGATTGCCAAACACCATTCCTTATGTCTTAAAATTCTCCGTTTGTGCTTTTCCCTACAAAAATAACACACAAAATTAAAAACTCTACAACATGTATACACAAAATATGAAAACAGAAATTACAACAAATTGCATGGGTTGCCTCCCTGCTAGCGTTAAATTTTATCGTCTTTAGCCAGACGTGACTGAAATCCATATGTCAAGGAGGTTTCAGCGTCATTTTGGATGTTCGATTAAAGACAATCCCATGAGCATTGCTTTTGAAGGGTTTCTTCCAACGGTAAGATAGCAGAAAATTTTTTGTCTCATTTAGTGCTTGTGCCACCTTTTTTCTCCTTGTTGCTCCAGTGGTTCCTGCAAAGAAAGAAAGAAAATCAGGAGGTCTCGTATGGTGTTTGACTTGAAATGGAAGTTCCATTCTGTCAAGCTTCTGGGTGATATCTCTAAATTGTACTCCCCAAAACAGTGATGTTTCGCCTGAATTCACTGGATCTTCAATTTTGTCTGACAATTGCTCCTCTATTTGCTCTGCTTCTTGCTCCACCTTTTCTTCACATATGAATTTTAAAATTTTCTTATTCAATTCTTTATCCGTCATCTGTGAAATGCATGCTCCATAAGTATCTTCCTGATGATGTAAAGATGTTTCTGACATTAGGTTTTCATCCTCTGATACGACTGGAATGGATGGTTCAGGTAGATCTTCATCAAACATCATGGTAAAGCATGCTCCAAGATCTTCATTTTGAGGATTGAAAGTTTGATCCTCCGTTGTTGGTACAATTGGTACAAATAGATCAGCTTCATCCTCGTCAGAGTCAGAATAATAAAAATCAAATCGAGACTTTGTCGGTTCGGGCTCCTGAACTGATACCTCTGGTTATTGATACTGCTCAGCCTCCTCATCTGTTAAGGTGTCATCGTGGATCTCTGGGTACTCGAAGGCTTTGTCAGTTTCATCTTATAATTCTTCTTGAGGTTCGAAGTTCTGATTTTCTGTTAATTGTCTGATCTGATCTGTCATTCTCTGTATGGATTCTGTTTGACTCTGAATTTTTGCATCTAATTGAGCTTCACATTCTTTGAGCCAAATATTGAGCATGTGAATCAACTGATCTTCCTCTGATGGTTCTGGTTCTTGATGAAAATCATAGGTGGATGGTGGATAAGATGGAAAATGTGATGGTTCTTCGTACCATGAAGGATTTTGATAGCTCTGCCACCCTGAATTATAGTTGTACTCGCAATAATCTCTCGGGTGGTTACCATTACATATGTCACATCTCCACATTGCGTTCTGTTGAGCAAATATAGTATTGCTTGGTTCTGGCATCCAGTGAAAGTTATTGGGCTATACAACAGGCCTCAGAAAACCGGACTGTTGCTCCCAAAATTGAGGTGTATCTTCTAGTAAAGCTCGTGATCTCTCAATCTCCCAATAATGTTCCATTTTTCAATCACTTGAAAAAAAAGAAAGAGATAAAAATTACATATAAAAATAAAGAAAATTAGATACAAGTAAATTAGATAGCTTCAAAATTAATAACTCAAGGAAAATAAGTCCCCGGCAACGGCGCCAAAAACTTGACCGGCGTAAACACATACGTATAATGCAAGCGCACGTATCGTTCAAGTAGTATAAAAAAATCGATCCCACGAGGACTTAATTCCTACTGTTGTTATTAATTATTGAATCTATTTATTTACATATATCTAATTGAGGGAGAAAAGAATGATTGCTTGATTGATTTGGTTGATTGTAGATTTGCTAAATAAATAAAAAGACAAAAGAAAATACTAAGGAAAATAACAAAAGACACAAAGATCTAGGGTTGTGAATCATTCTAATATCTTTTAAAAGATGAAGTGATTATTTTATGTTTGTGTAATAAATCAGTTTACTAACCTGGAACACGAAATTATGCAAAAGCCTCTGTCGATGGTCAGACTCAAATACCCAGTTTAATCCAATTGAACCATATGTCTATGTCAACCAAATTATCTGGATTCATTAAGTTTAAGTTCCAATTATGGCTACCCCCGCCCGACAGGTATATGTCTATCCTGTAAGGAAATCTATTAAAGGGTTATCTATCCTTAAGGAAGATCGTGGGCTATTTAGTCTAAGGCTGAAACCTAAAATCCCTATGTCTAGTTCATTTTAGATTTACCACATCAATCTTATGGTGATCAGACAACAAGAAGCATTAAGCTTAAGACTTAATAAGTAAACCTTTAAATTACCCAAACTATAAAATAATCCCTTATAAACCGGTGATATTAGAATTCATCACAACCCCAGATAACTAACACATAACTAGGGCTAGTAAAAACTTAAATAAAATAAAAGGCAAAGTAAATACTGAAAATTAAATACTGAAAAGTAAATTGCTGAAAAGTAAATAAAGTAAAAGTACAATAAAAGAAAATACTGGGGTTAGAGGATCAACTTTTATTACTACTATTTTAGATATCTCTCTTAATATAATATATTAACTTTGCGTGATAATTACCAACCAGCCATAAAGGCGGTATTCTGATTAAGTCAAATTAATAATTAATTACCAACCGACCAACCAGGCGGTATCCATACTTAGTCAGGTTAAAACCAATTTATAATTAATTACCAACCAGCCAATATAGCGGTATCCTTATTAAGTCAGGTTTTAAATAGTTTATATATTATAATTAAGGGAGATTAATCTAAATAGCAATAATAAAAGCTTTACCTTTTACCCCAGTAAGGGGGAATTACCTCCTCATTGCTTGAAAAGTAAAAAAAAAAACTGAAAAAGTAAAGAAATGAAAGTACTGTGCGTAAAAGTAAATTGCGGAAAGTAAAAACTGAAAAAGTAAAGAAAAGAAAATGCGAAAGCGGAAATTAATTACTGAAAGCTGTAAATAAACAAACAAGATACAATCTTCTTATTCATTCTTAAGGAATTTCAAAGAAGAAAGTATGAATTTTACAAATGAAATGGCTTGGTATTTATAGGCAAAATTTTACCTCCATCAAATTCTCCACCAAATCCATTGTTAATTTCTCCACTAATTACTTCACCAAATCCATAATTGCTCCACTAATTGCTTATCTTGTTTGGTGATGATTTGATAATTTTTATTAATTATTTAGTAATTTATATTTTGCTTTGAAAATGATTGATAATGACTTTAATAATTACACACCACACACTTTTGGATGGTTCATCCATTTCGGTCCTGAAATCATCAGAATTCGAAAATATTTTCTCTTTCAAAGTTGTAGATCTTTGAGTTTTCTTTAATCTGGCACTTGAATCAGCTCAATCCGATATCGGAGTAAAACGTTATGCCCAAAATACGACAGATGTGCAAAATTAGAATTTCCAAAACTGCACTTTGTCAAAACGCCCTTTCAAGTTTCCAATCTCCAAAATTAATATATCAAGTCCAATAATTGCCCTTAATTGACCCACATTTCGTCCTAAATGATTTCATTGAGACCCGATATTATATTATCTGCAAAATAAACTAAAACATATCAAAACATTCATCAAACCCGAGAAACTAAACAAAATATTAAGTAAAAGAGGCGGTAAATATTGATATATTTTCCGCTCATCAAAGTCCTTTCTTGAGTGTATACATGTTCGTATATAATTTATATCATGTACCATGTGTCCCATAATGATCGTCAGGATTACCGAGATGGTACATATCATCTGACCTGAGATCACATGCTGACTTGTACGATAGTACTCATGGTTTACTAGTATATCATCATTTAACTAGCTACGTCCTATGAATAAATGCTAAATGGTCTTTAACTATTAACTTAAAAAAGTCATGTGTGCTTCAAGAAGGAATATGATAACTTTGATAGGTAGAGATGTTCCAATGAAACTTAAAGATGTGGATACAAGTCTTTGGCCAAAGCTGCTGATATCTTAGAGATATCAAATCCAAGAGATTGAGTGTTTTGAAATATACCGAGTAGTAAGGATTTGTCTAAATCATGATCCTAGATTCGATAAGGAACATAAATACAGGAACGTATGATATGATATGTTTGAACTGTATTCTAATAGGTTCATATGTTTTCCAACTTCATTCATCGATTAGGGACCATGACATGCAACTAAGCATTTACCCATGGTCTGTGGGATATCATAGAGATGGAATATTAAAGAGTTAATATCATCTCACTACTACTCGATAATGAACGTAGAACGATCGCACAAATATAGTTTTCGTCTATGTTACAAATTTAGGGATGTTTATTCAATGTTAATAAATGATTATTTTCGCAATTAATATGAAAAATAGATTTTCAATTAAAATAAGATTTCCTAATGAGATTAGGACATTCGGAATATTTCGAAAACACTAATTTGATTAATAAATTCGAAATATAAAATTTAGATTTAATTTTTTAAATAAATATTAATATTTATATTAATTAAATTATATTTAATTAAATATAATTTTGCTTAATTATTAATTAAAATTAATTAAGTTAAAATTAGTTAGTAGTTAATTAATTATTGGGCCAAAATAATATTTAATCTATTAGGCCTTAATTTAATAGACTAACACCCTATTTAGTTAAGTTCTAATTTATATTAAATAGTGAAGTCTTATTTAATTATATTTCTTAATTTAATTTGGGATAGTGTCTTAAAGAGACCGAATCCGATTTAGAGAGACGTTGGATTGTCCTTATTGTAGATGAATGATTCGGCCAAGAGGTATGGTATTCTTCCCTTGGCAGAAACATGTCTTCTCTCTCTTAGGGTGTTCCAAATTGTTCTTAGATTAATTCAAGGAACATTATTTCTTTGATCTCTAATCTAAGACTTCAACATCCAAGAAATAAATTATTTTCTCTGTTCTCAAAATGGGAGCAATTAGTTCGTAGAAGAGTTTTAGTATATCAATTAGAGGTACAACGTTTGGTGTACTACTTGAAGAGAAAATTCAAGAAGAAAATTTTTAAAAAAAACAACACTCAAGAAAAGAAAAATACATTCAGGGAAGTTTTCTTATTGCTCATTTTTGATTTTCAGTTCAAAATTGAATTCTGTAAATCTCTTTTTCATTCAAACGAGATTTGAACACGCATACCCGATGCTTCTTGTTCGAACGATCTGCATTTTCATTCCAATGCGAAAGCTTCTAGATGGAGGATTTGTGGGTCATTCGAACACCATTCGTTTGAATGATCGATAATTCGTTCGAATACCGATACATAAACGTGAAAAAATATTCAGAAACAATAAATATTTAGAAAAATTCTAGCACTCGTACGTTGAATGAGTTGTATATTCAGAGAAGATTGGGGGAAGCATGGCAAATTCTAGGCCACACTGGTCATGAGTTGATGGAGGCCAGATGAAGTATCAAGACAGCCACATCAACACTATGTTCACTATCAACTTTATGATAAATTCTATCATATAAGAATGGTTCACTATCAACTTTATGATAAATTCTATCATATAAGAATGGTATCGTATTATTCATATAATAACTCAATAATATCTTATTATTTTTGTTAAAATAATTAAAAAATAACTAAATAATTGATAGTTATCAATTCAAATATAACATATTATATATTTATTAGTTAATAATATTACGTTATTCATATAATAATGGTGTTAAAATTAGGGGTGACAATTTGGGTCAGGATTCGTTTATTCATTCGATTCGATTTGCTTTAAAGCGAATACGGGTTTGAAAAAATGGATTCGTTTAATAAATGGATCAATTCGATTCAATTCGAATTGAATACGAATTTAAGCTCATTGATTTGTTATTCGTTTAGGATTCATTTTATTATTTTTATTTATTAGTTCTTGTTAATTTTCAATTAAAATTCAAGAAATTATAGCTAATTTTCATAGAAAAGTAATATTTTCGATATTTGGTGAGGTATTTTTAGTAAAAATATTAATTACATATTTCATATGTATATATTTATGAAGAATTAATTTAAATCAAGTATGGTAAATTATTTTATTAAATAATATCATTAACTAAAAGAATAAACGAATGTTCGTATTTGATTCGTTTAATAAATGAATCGAATACGAATGCTGATATTAGGATTCGTTTAATAAACGAATCGAATACGAATCCATCACATTTTGATTCAATTTGTTTAGGATTTGATACAAATTTAATTCTTTGATTCATTTTGCCACCCCTATTAAAAACTTACTCAACTTTATAGGTTTCTGCCCAACAAAGAGACAGAGAGAGGAGAAAGAGGGAACCTCACATCCCCACTGCCACAACCAGCAACAAATAGCTCGTCGCAGGCTTTTTACGGTGATACTAGCTTTTTCTTGTTCGTACATTCATTCATAACCATTGGAATCCATGCATGCATGCATGAGTCAATGTATATATAATTATGTATGCATGGGTCACCATGCATGAATCACGAGCTACATGAATATAAAGAGAGCAATTTGGCTTTTGTGAAAAATATATGCGGTGCATGACAGATTCGTTTTCTGAATCTTAATTAATTATTTGATTGAAAGGATAAAAACTATTTTTGTATGGTTATAGTTTAATAAGGATTTCATTAAAATATCTTACAACTGACAAGTAATTAATATAATTGAATACTTGATGCATTGATGTTTATTTTTTTAATTTTTTTATTATATACAGACTAAATAAAAAAAAAAAATCATTTGACAGGCGCATTAAAATCCGGTCCAAAATCAAAAATCTTAAATAAACGGAAAATCTACTCCCAAAAATACACAATATTGAAATTTAAATTTGTGCTCGTGATTGATTTTATCAGATATTTTCATATAGTTTCATTTTTCTTAATGCATTTTGATCATTGGAAAAAAATACCAAATGCTCGACCTCAATACTGAAGTAACGAAGCGGCCACCGGTTGATCAATGATTAGTTTGCATCTAATATTTTGTTAAAATTATTTTTACATCTTAGACTAGTTGATGAGAATGCTCTCTCCCTCCTCCAAATACATCTTAAACATATATGGTAAGGATAAAACCACTCTCTCATTTCATTGCATTGAGAATGTGGGATTATGGTAACATGTTTGCTATTGTTAAGTACACCAAGTCTAAGTCGGGGTGAACAACGGTTCTGGATTTATTCAGAATCATTTAGATTCGGACAAAAATTTAAAACTGATTACCTTAGTGTAGATTTCGGTTTCTAATAATTAGAAATCGATTTTTTTGGATAAGTTCTAATTTTTCAATGTTTGGAATTGAAACCAAATTTCCCTAATAATTAAATAGATGCTCAAGTTGTTTCCCCTAAATGCTATGCAAACATTGTTATGATATGGTCAGTTATTAGGGATATGTAATTTACTGTTGGGATTTATATCCTAGACCTTCATGTATTGTAAACAGAATTGATTATTGTAAAAATAATAAATGCATTATTCATTTTATCAAAGTAGTTTGATTTATATAGGATATTGTCCAACAGTCTTGTTTACCTTGATTACTATTGTACCTTCAGACTTAGTGTATGTTTGATGTACTAGAGAATTAAGACTGGAGTTAGTAATATAAATAGTCCATAGAGAGCAAATAAAGAAAGTATTTTGTTTGTGGTTTATCTATAGCTGCGGTCCATTCCATAATTGTATGACGACCTTGATCCGGGATCGTCATGTACTGACATGGAAATAGAGGCACATTGTATGATGAGATCACATAAAACTGGACTCAGATAAATACAAATTTATTTTAATATCCGTTAACAGAAGAAATTCATTTTATCTAATAGATGCTCATATATGGATTCGATCTTAATCCTGAGTGTACTACGAACTCCTGTTGTTGGACAATTATGACCCATAGCATCACTATTTGTAAAAAACATTGTAATTTTTGTACAAATATAACTATGTGACAAAGGAAATTGCTACTTTATCATTTTATAATTAGATTACTTGAATATACAAATAATAAAAGTCCTTATGATTAGTTCCAGATTAATAAGATATGAGACAGTATCAATCCACGAACAGTTTAATCAATAAATATCCATAGTCGTAGTATTATCGAGACTGGACATCGATAATACGGAATAGACTAGTATTATACTTGTGAGTGTTATGGAAGCGTAATAGCATAGTTTTCATATATTTGGGTATTGGATACTCATGCAAGTGTAATAGGAGGTTCTGTTTGCCGATGGTACGGAAACAGCATTGCTCTAGATAGACCATTCAGAATCCCATTGGTAGTATGACTATGTGTCTATGGGAATCCGAATCAGGGTATGTGTATTTGGTCTTAACCCGAGACTTACATCAGTAATATTTGCGACAATCAGTACGCTTTCGTTTTGGTCATCCGGGACTTTAACAGGTTCTGTGTACGCCTTTTCTGGGTTTATTGAGAATTGTAGTATATTGGGTGTGATGTCAAGATGGAAGTATCACTTCAGTCATATGGAGATGATGATCACGCATGGATACAGAATTGGTACTCTAATATGTTGCAACTATCGGGATAATATGACAAGGTCATGATTATCCGATTAAAGAGACTAGTTGTTAGTGATCTGATATATGATTCGTTGGGGCAGACACTATTTCAGTCCTAGCCTAGCAAGTGACATCTGATACTGGATCGCAATGCGCAATACTTAATATATTATGCCTGTTATAGATTATGTATTCCTTAACAGAATATTTCTGGAGAATTCGGTAGGCACAGTGCTTTGCTAGAAGCTAACCATGTCTTGTAAATCGGTAAGAATGTGGTATGGGTACGCACATATTCAGATAGTCCGATGACAGGATTTACTGCCAACATATCCAAGGATCTCATGGGTTGCTTCCCGAAGATGCACCGATGACGTTTGACTCGAATATAATTAATCTGGGATTAATTATAAGAGAGAGAAAATTATTCTATGATTAATTACGGCGAGAATTTATCTGGGATAAATTTCGAATAGAAGAGAGAGAATGATTAATTTGGAATTAATCGATTAAATAATATATTCGATATATTGAATGAAATTAGATTTCAACGCGGAATTAAAATTAGATTTTAATTCGGGCAAACAAATTAATTTAGAATTAATTCGCGAGCAACTTTCGTAATTATTTTGTGAGGCATTATTATTTAATTAAATTTGATTTAATTAAGTCGCAACAAAAAATTCGTTAATTCGAAATTAACGAACCCGAGCCCGAAATATGTTTAGCGGGACCACTGGTATTTTGAATTAAGGTGGGGTCCACCTAGTCACATCACTAGTCAACTTCATTTACTTTTGGTTGATGGAAGTTGTTAGTTGTTGTTAGCTTGTTTCTTACACTATATTTATTTTGATTTGTGTAAGAAATTTACTAACTCTCGGAGATTTGGTATATGACATATTGATTTTTTGAAAATCAAAACTAGTTACAAAATTTTTCTCTTACTCTCTCCCTCTCAAGCTTGGCCGAATCCTCTCCCCTCTCTCACTCTCACATTGGCGTGAACCTAGGGTTCATGGGTTCTTGATTTTGTTTCAAAAATCTTGATTGATATCACAACAAATGAGTCAACAAAGGTGTTAGGGAAACTTATCCTAAGAGTTTGGAATTCAAAGAAGGGCATGAAGCACTTCTCAACGAGGCAAATTTTTGTAATCTCTACATCCTATTTGCCGAATATTGTAAGTATTTTTCCGCAAACTTACTTCGATTATTCACACAATTTTATGTTTAATATATCCTTGGAATGTTCTAGGAGAACCCAACAATGGTATCATGAGCCAATTTTAAGCTTGAAATAATTAAGGTTCATAGACTTTATTTTGGGGATTTTGTGATTTGAGCATGATATCTTCAAATTGAATGTTTTGGTTATGCTTATATTATGATAATTTAGAGGTATGCATGATTAATTTTGAGAAAAATTGATTAGATTAATTTTCCCTAATTTGATTAGCATGGCCGAATATATGGACCTTAGAATTTCATTGTGATTTTGATTTTTTGGACCATTGCATATGTTTAAATGCATGATATATATTGATTTGTAATTTAATTGGATTGAAATCAAAATTGGTTAATATTATGCATGATTGCCATGAGATGAGAAGCATGGAATGAGGTTGATTTTGCTTCAATTGTGTTGGACATGAATTGAATATGTTAAAGCATGATTAATTAGGTAAATTGTTTTTTTGGAAATATTAATTTAACTAATTAATTATGGCTAATACACTTTAATTAAAAATTATGATATTTGAAATATTATAATTAAATAAATTAGTCTACAATTTGGAATTGGGCTAATTTTGTTATATTTGGGCTTAATGGGCTTGGTTGGGCCAAATTGATTTAGGATAATTGGATTGGATCCAAAATGGGTCTAAAACCATTGCATAAAGTCCAAATATAATAACTGGGCATTTAAATATTTAATTGGGCCCAATGGGCCAATAATTAATTTTATGGCAAAGGGTTGCCAAAGTCTATGCCTTAGGAAATTAATTAAAAGCTCATTGGATGTTAATTGGGCCTTTGAGACCCATTAAGATTGGATTTAGAATCTAAGTCTAAAAGGCACATAATTAAGTGTAATTATTTAATTTGGAATTAAATATGAATTAGTATTGATTACAAATTAAATTGGATTTAAAATTGTAGTTCGATATAATTCAAGAATACGCACTTTGAGTACTTATTCTTAAACGAGTTGGACTCGTGCAAATCAAATCATTGTTTGAACATTGGATGATCATTAATTCAAAGATTAATTAATTGGATTAGATTGATTGAATAACATGCTTTGTGTGAATACATGGATATATTGTATGAATAGTGTATATCGGATGGATATTAGAAGAGTGAGGGCAGTTTTGGAAATTGTTGTAATAAATTTAGAATTTATTAAATTGGACTTGCGTGTCCAGCCTTTATCTCTTGACTCTGTGTATTTATCTTCTCACCAATTCCCCTCAATGATAATGAAGTTTCTTTATTGTATTATGTAATTGGATAGAAGTTCGAATAGTGCTAGCCGGGGAGAGGAAATGGATAGATTTGTTCTATGAATAATTTGTTGAATATTCATCCGCATATCATTATTATTTATTTCACGCCTTATTGTGCTTTTAGAATGCATGCTTAATGGTGTATGATGAGACCTATTCAAAGATAATAAATTGGTTGCCAATTTACACGAAAAACTCAAATAAAATATTAAGCGATTTCCTTCCATTGAGTTGTTCTCTCTCAAGATCCAAGATAGGCATTGGTTTGTTGGCCAAAGTCAAGATCAATGTCCATCGCAGATGTATTTGAAACATGAAAGCTTTGTTGCATATCGCATGTCTTGGACAAGTTGTGACTTGTTGGCCAAAGTCAATGTCACTTCTTGTTCATCGACATGGATTACGAAGATTTCCCACTGTCAATGGGTCCACCTTAACTAGAGTCATTAAGCTTGTTGAGTCAAAGCCAAGGCTTAGTTGATTCAAATGAAAAGATTAGGAAAATATATTGGATATATTGGCATATATGTTTCGGACTTAGAGGTCCACCTATCGGATCTAGGAATTGGATGAGATCTAATTGATCTTAGAGATCTACCTAGTTAAGTATCATACAGCTTGTTGCCCAAAGTCAAGGTTGTGTGTTATTTAACGGGATCCTAGCCCACTAGGCAACTAGATTTCCTGAGTACTCAACAGAGGGTTAGAGGCTCGTCGAAAAAAGTGGGAGGCCAGTATTGAATTTGCAATTTCTTTCAAATACTTGCCAAACGCGCTTTCAAATTATTCATCATTTATATATTTATTAGTTGGACTAATATTTTATTATTTTCTTTTAATAGTTGGACTGTACCCGTAATCGTTAATTGAATAGTTAGACTATTGTAATTAAGATGGCTAGAAAGATGAACGTTAAAGACATTATCATGGGTGAAAATGTCTTTAATTGTGCGAAATTTCTTGACTGGGATATGAACCTCAGGATTATCCTAAGGGCCGATAAGATGCTCTATACGATAGAGAGACCTCTCGGGCCTAAGCCCGGAAATGAGCAGCCGCTTGAGCTTGAGCTTTGGAAGACTCATAGCGTTGGTAACTCAACTGCTCAATCCGTCATGCTCGCTGCAATGACCCCTCAATTTTGTCGCCAGAACAAGGGATTGGATCCCTATACTATGATGTTGAAATTAAAGGATCTTCACTGATCTAACCTTAGATCGCAGAAGTATGATTTGCAGAAGAAGCTTTTTCGCTCTGGCATGTCAGAGGGTATCTGTTGAGCACCATGTGTCACAGTGATTGCTGACATCGAACAGCTGGGTCAGCTAGGCATAACCTTTGAGGCTGAGACTTCCATAGATTTGATCTTACAGTCTCTTCTTGACAAATGAAGCGGGTTCATCATGAACTACAATATGATGAACCAAGAAAATACTCTTGGAGAGTTAATGTCAATGCTGAAAGAGACAGAAAAAGAGCTATTAAATGGTAAAAAGCGCAAGGAGCACTTCGCTTCAACATCTCATTCTGCTAGGGCTTGGCCAAAGGCTACTGGAGGTGTAAAGAAGAAGAGGAAGAAGAAGGGCAAGACCAAATCATCAAAGTCTTCTGGGAAGGCAAATGATAAATCCCAAGATGTCTGCCTACAGTGTGGCAAACGTGGTAAATGGAAGCGTGACTGCCGTGACTACAAGGCGCACATGAAAGAAATCAAATCGGCAAGGCACCAGCTTCAGGTATGTTTGTTATAGAAATAAACATGTCTACTTCTAGTTTTAAAAATTGGATTTTTGATTCTGGTTGTGGTACTCATATATGTACTGATGTGCAGGATCTGCAGATTAGCAGGAAACTGGCTTCAGGAGAGATAGGCCTCCGAGTTGGAAATGAGACTAGAGTTGTCGTTTTGGATGTTGGGACCTATATTTTGGAACTGCCCTCAAGGCATGTACTTATATTATCATACTGCTATTATGTACCTAGTTTGACTAGGAATATTATTTCTGTATCTTGTTTAGCCCAATGTGGGCATACTTTTGTATTTATAAACACATGGTGTTTTGTTTATAAAAATGATATTGAGATATGTAGTGCTGATGTGAATAATGGTCTTTATATTTTGAATATAAATCAATCTCAAACATATAACGTAACAACAAAAATGCTTAAATTAAGTAACAAAGATGAAACTTATATGTGGCATTGTCGTCTAGGACACATCAACAAGACTCGCATATCCACACTTTCGAAGAGTGGGTACCTGGACGGATTTGATACAAATTCATATGACGTCTGCGAATCTTGTTTATTAGGCAAAATGCCTAAAATACCTTTTAGCGGTAAAAGTACACGTGCCACCGAACTATTAGCCGTCATTCATAATGACATATGTGGGGCCCATGTCTAGCCAAGCTAGAGGTGGATATGAATACTCCGTAACCTTTACGGATGATGCATCACGTTATGGTTATGTGTATCTTATGAGACACAAGTCATAAACCTTTGAGAAATTCAAAAATTTCGACACGAAGTAGAAAAACAGACCGGTAAAAGTATTAAAACATTACGGTCGGACCGTGGTGGAGAATACTTAAGCAATGAATTTCTTAATTACTTCAAAGAGTATGTTATTCTTTCACAGTGGACTCCTCCCGGAACACCTCAATTAAACTGTGTGTCTGAACGGAAAAACTGAACTTTGTTAGACATGGTAAGGTCCATGATGAGTCGCACTGAGCTACCAATTTCCTTCTGGGGATATGCATTGAATAGTGCAATACTTATTTTGAATAAGGTATCGTCAAAGTCATTTCAACAGACTCCATTTGAAATATGGATAGGAAAGAAATCGGGTTTTTCATTCCTGAAGATTTGAGGTTGCTGGGCATACGTTTAACGTTTAGATGGTACCAAACTAGAACCTAAATCAGATAAGTGTCTATTTGTAGGTTATCCTCGGGAAACCAAATGGGTATTACTTCTACAACCCATAAGAGAACAAAGTATTTGTTGATCTACATGCGATTTTCCTCGAAAAGGAATTCCTAAATACAATGGTAAGTGGGAGGAAAGTAGAACTCGATGAAAATCGGAGTGATATTGTTCCTGGCACAGAATCCTTAACAGAACACGAACAGTTCATCAAGGATGAGACTGTACCACAATCTTCTAATCTATTAGAACCGCGTAGATCAGAGAGAGTCAGAAAACAACCTGAGAGGCATGTTCTGATCTCACCTCATATGGATGTAAATCTTATTGAAGATAATGAGCCGGCTACGTATGAGGAAACGATACAAGATATCGACTCCACTTTATGGCAAGAAACCATGAAGTCCGAAATTGATTCCATGTATACCAACCAAGTTTGGGCACTGGTTGATGCACCAGAAGGCGTAAAGCCTATTGGTTGCAAATGAGTCTTCAAGAAGAAGACTGACATAGATGGCAACATATAAACATACAAAGCTAGGCTTGTAGCGAAAGGGTATCGCCAATGACATGGTGTCGATTACGATGAAATTTTTCACCTGTTGCCATGATTAAATCCATTCGGATAATGCTTGTTATTGCTGCATATTTTGATTATGAAATATGGCAGATGGACTTCAAAACCACTTTTCTTAACGAAAATCTTTTGGAGGATGTTTATATGTAACAGCCTGACGGTTTTATCATATCATAACTTGCAAACAAGGTTTGTAAGTTAAATCGATCTATTTATGGATTGAAGCAAGCATCGCGTTCTTGGAAATAATATTTTGATGAGATCATAAAAGAATATGATTTCATTCAAAACGAGGATGATACTTATGTATATAAGAAGGTTAGTGGGAGTGCACTGACATTCATTGTCCTTTACGTTGATGATGTATTGGGCAATGACATTCCCATGCTACAATCGATGAAAGCTTGGCTTTCATTAAAATTCTCCATGAAAGATCTGGGAGAAACAACCTTTATTCTGGGAATAAAAATCTACCGGGATAGATCTAGAAAGCTATTTGGACTCTCCTAGAGCATATATATTGACAAAGTATTGAAAAGATTCAATATGGATCAGTCTAAGAGGGGACTGTTACCGGTGTCACATGGTGTCACTCTATCTAAGGACATGTGTCCTAAAACTCAAGATGAGAGAGACAACATGAGTCAGATCTCGTTCGCTTATGTAGTCGGATCGATTATGTATGCCATGATATGTACGCGACCTGATGTCTCGTATGCTTTGAGCATGTGTAGTCGCTATCAGGCCGATCCAGGTGATGGTCACTGGATGGCGGTTAAGAACATCCTTAAGTATCTTAAACGAACTAAGGATGATTTCTTAGTCTTTAAAGATTGAGAACTTGAGGTAACTGGATTTACCAATGCAAGTTTCCAAACCGATAAAGACGACTGTAAGTCCCAATCCGAGTACATATTTTGTTTGAATAACGAAGCAGTGAGCTGGAAATCTTCCAAGCAAGAGACTGCTGCCGATTCAAAAACAGAAGCGAAATACATCACTGCAGCTGAAGTAGCAAAAGAGGTAGTTTGGATCCGTAAATTCCTAATTGGATTAGGAGTAGTTCCGTTAGCATCTGAGCCCGTTTCTTTGTATTATGACAATAACGGGATATAACGTAGGGTAAGGAACCACGGTCTCATCAACGATCCAAGCATGTAATTCGACGTGTCCATTTGATTTGTGAGATCATACATCGTGGCAATGTGAAGATCGAGAAGGTCGAATTAGATAATAACAATACAGATCCGTTGACAAAGGCTATTTCTCAGTAAAAGTTTGAGCGATATGTACATAGTCAGGTGTTAGATACTTGAGTGATTGGCTATAGGCCAAGTGGGAGATTTTTGAACAGTTATGACCCATAGTATCACTATTTGTAAAAGACATTGTGGTTTCTGTACAAATATAACTATGTGACAAAGGAAATTGCTATTTTATCATTTTGTAATTAGATTACTTGAATATACAAATGATAAAAGTCTTTATGATTAGTTCCGGACTAATAAGATATGAGACAGTATCAATCCACGAATGGTTTAATCATTAAATATCCATAATCGTAGTATTATCGAGACTGGACATCGATAATGGGGAATAGACTAGTATTACACTTGTGCGTGTTATGGAAGCGTAACAGCATAGTTCTCATATATTTGGGTATTGGATACTCATGCGAGTGTAATAGGAGGTTCTATTTACCGATGGTACAGAAATAGCTTCGCTTTGACTAGACCCCCCGGAATCCCATTAGTAGTATAACTATATGTCTATGGGAATCCGAATCAGGGTAGGTGTATTTGTTCTTAACCCGAGACTTACATCGCTAATGCTTGCGATAATCAGTACGCTTTGGTTTTTGTCGTCCAAGATTTTAACAGGTTCTGTGTACGCCTCTTTTAGGTTTATTGAGAATTATAGTGTATTGGGTGTGATGTCAAGATGGAAGTATCACTTCAATCATATGGAGATGATGATCACGCAGGGATACAGAACGGTACTCTAATAGGTCATGATTATCCGATTAAAGAGACTAGTTGCGAGTGATCTGATATATACTTCATACAAGGCAAACACTATTCCAGTCCCAGGCCTAGCATGTGACATCTGGTACTAGATCGCAATACGTAATACTTAGTATATTACGTCTGTTATAGATTTTGTATTCCTTAAAAGAATATTTCTGGAAAATTAGACAGGTACGGTGCTTTGCTAGAAGCCAACCATGTCTTGTAAATCGGTAAGAACGTGGTATTGGATACGCACGTGTTCGGTTAGTCCGATGACTGGATTTACTACCAACATATCCATGGATCTCATGGGTCGCTTCCCGAAGATGCACCGATGACATTTGATTTGAATAGAATTAATCTGGGATTAATTATAAGAGATAGAAAATTATTCTAGGATTAATTGTAACGAGAATTTATCTGGGATAAAATAAATAGAAGAGAGAGAATGATTAATTTGGAATTAATCGATTAAATAATATATTTGATATATTAAATGAAATTAGATTTCAAAGCGGAATTAAAATTGGATTTTAATTCGGGCAAATGAATTAATTTAGAATTAATTAGCGAGCGACTTTCGTAATAATTTTACGAGGCATTATTATTTAATTAAATTTGGTTTAATTAAGTCGCAACGGAAAATTCGTTAATTCGGAATTAACGAGCCCGAAATGTGTTTAGCGGGCCCACTGGTATTTTGAATTAAGGTGGGGCCCACCTAGTCACATCACTAGTCAACTTCACTTACTTTCGGTTGATGGAAGTTGTTAGTTGTTCTTACACTATCTTTATTTTATTTTGATTTGTGTAAGACATTTACTAACTCTTAGAGATTTGGTATATGACATATTGATTTTTTGAAAATCAAAACAAGTAACAAAATTTTTCTCTCACTTTCTCCCTCTCAAGCTTGGCCGAATCCTCTCCCCTTTATCACTCTCACATTGGCGTGAACTTAGGGTTCATATGTTCTTGATTTTGTTTCAAAAATCTTGATTGCTAGTACAACAAAGGAGTCAACAAATGTGTTAGGGAAACTTATCCCTAGAGTTTGGAATTCAAATGACGGCTTAGATCACTTCTCAAGGAGGCAAATTTTTTTGATCTCTACACCCTACTTGCGATCATTGTAAGTTTTTTCCGTAAACTTACTTCGATTATTCACACAATTTTATGCTTAATAGATCTTTGACATGTTCTAGGAGAACCCAACATACGTATGACAGATTATGTCCTTTAATTTACTATGGTGTGGTTGATGTTGCATCCCCGCCAATAACTACGTATTTTAAGGATATGGTTTGGTGTGTAGCTGCAAACGTTTTACATAGATATGGAATTCACTCCTTCTTACGAGAAGTAGAAGAGTATCTTTTTTAAGAGTTGATTCTGGACTTGAACAATTTGAGCACTCAATTTTTCTATTACAAATAGAAAGTTTTATATTCATAATTGTTATGAATCAATTGTTCATTATAGAATCAATGGTGCTTAAGAGACAAAATATATAGAGGGATTTAATAGACTTTTGACAGCTCCATTTATGAGATATTCGTGAAGGGCTATATCCATATGTAATGACTATATTGATGGACACCAAAGTTGTTCGATTTATTTTATCCATCTACGGTAACGAGAGTTCAAATTTGAGTTTTTAGTGGAATAACGCGGAGTTAATAATTTGTAATATTTGATTAAAGAGTTTGATTAATATTTCAGAATTATTGGAGCTTGGAACCGTAAGTCCATTTGGTCCTCGTGCTAGCTCGATTAACTGTAGCAAACCTAATATAATTAGATTGTCTAATAATATGCGCACATTATATTTATATATTATTAATGAGATTAATAATATTTAATGTCACAAATGAAAATTATGTTAAATTAGTTTAACTTAATGTTTTTTTAAATTTTTTGATTACGAGATAATCAAGTCTTGATTATGAGATAATCAAGTTAGTAATAATTATGAAATAATTAATACAACATAATTGAAGGTAATTTAATAATTATTGAGATGGTGATTTTTGTTTACCTTGGAGACAAAGCCATATGGCTTTCCATGCTATCCAATTTATTATGTCTATTAGTTGGCTTGTATACACCTAATAGTTTTGTCATTAGCTAATCCATTTTTATACTTTGGTATGACCTCCACATTTATGTGTTTGCCATTGAAAGAAAGCATTAGATACTTAATGACAAAGTCCTTATATTTAGCTTATCATTTCTTATGCTTTGGTATGGCATTCACATTTTTGTGTTGGCCATTGCAAGAAAGCATTATATGCTTAATGACAAGGTTAGTTGGCTTGTGTAAGAGAATATAATCTCTACCATTTCTCTAACTTCTTAAGGTTAAGATTTTGCATTCATTCACACAAGTGCAACTGAGAGAAAATAGATTTCAAACATTCACAAGTATATGAGAGTGTTTGAAATTCCAAAAGCCAAACATCATTGTGACATCTTAATTCTCTAAATTATTTAGAGTTTTGATCTTTGTGAGTGCAGCTCACACTTCGGTTTGTGGGTTTCGAGTCATAGTTCGGAAGATCGAGTTGTTGATCCAAGTGTTGGACATCAAATAATTGATTTCGGCTACTACAACAAAGGGAGAAGGAAAAGAAAATTTTAAATATCCATACCAGAGTCGGTGCCACCATAAACAACTTCCGCTACGCTAACGAAAATCATTTCCTACAGTTACAACACCATGTAGGTTCCAGAAATGGTCACGTATATTGTAAAATTGATAGTAAATAATAAAAATAACTTTTAAGAGTTGAAAATGCAATTCATTATGGCCACTTTGAATAGAAGAAAGAAATCCAGAGTACTAGAAGGGAAATAGTCTCTCCTGATTTTTATTTTTGAAATCGTTAGGAATTCCAACATCAAACCATCCTTTACAGGCTTAAACGGAGTAGGTAAAACTCCGACTGTCCAAGGCTCTTACAAAAAATGTAATTCCTAGATTCGAACTCAGGACCTCAAGGTGAGATCATGAACTCTACACCACCAAATCACACTGAGGCCTTATCTTCCCCTCTCATCTGACAGCAACTTTTAATTTGTCTCCCCTGCAATTCCGAATTTGCCACTTATCTTTCTCAAAATTCAATTTCCCAAATAAATAAAATATATCCCACTTTTTATATATTGATATATATAAAAAATAAAAATAACATATGTACTTATTTTATTTTTTTAATTAAATTTTTTATTTTATAATTTGTAAAAAAAATTTATTTTTTTACTATATATATATATTTTTATTTATTTAATAAATATTACAAATTTCATATTATTATTATTTATTTTATGTTCATTTATTCATTTAATTTTTGTGATTTTTTTAATTTATTTAACACTACTTATGTATTATAAAAATGTTCTCATGTATATTAGAAAAATATATATTTAAAAAATAGTGCATATAACAACATCAGAATCAGAATCAACATAACTTTTAATAAAAAAAGTTTTTTTAATAAATATAAGATATTTATTAAACAAATAGACTATCAAAAAATTTATTTTATAAATTGATTTTATTTGGTTAAATTATATTTTGTTAAATTATATTTTTTAATACATAAGTAGTATTAATAAAATTAAAAATGAATAGATACGAAATCTGTAATATTTATTGACAAAAATCAAAAAATCAAAAAATTATAAAATAAAAAAATAATTAATAAAATGACAAATGGAGTTATAATTAGTAAATAATTATTTTTAAATTAATATATATATATATATATATATAAATATATAAATTTTGTAATGTGTATAATAATTGAATGAGTCATTTTAGATATTGATAAGGATATTGTGGTAAATGAACAAGGAGACAAAGAGGGGGAGGGGGGATGATCAAATTTCAGTCACACCCCTTAGAGACTAATTTTTTTCCTTAATATTCTTAATTTTTTTGTGACCCATATAAAAGTCCATTGAATCCTTGGTGGACCTATTCCTATGGTGGGGCCCACCTTTATTTTTAGAGTAAGAGTTTGAGACCAACAAAAGTAAGCCCTTGTTGACAATCATAAACTAATATTAGGGTTACAAAAGCTCATTAATTTAGTCTTGGGTTGGTATTTGTACTCTAAAAATTTCTTTAGACACATTAATTTTAATGAAGATATTTATTATTAAAATATCCAGAATGTAAATTACTATTAAAGATAACTTATAATAGATAAATATATATTATTTCTCTAGACATTCATTAGACACACTCATCTATTTTTCTCATATCTTCAAACCCTAAAATCTTTTATTTTCTTAATTAACATATTTTAAGGTAAATTTCGTAGGGCTGTTCGTTGAATTTTAAAGATTAAAATAAGGAAGAAAAAAGCATGTGAGTTCTTATTTTCAATTTTTTTTATTGATGGAAATTATTGACAAAAAATAAAAAATAACAACGGGTAGCCAGAAACCAGTGAACCTCCAGTACAAAGATCTGAGCGAGGCCGGATTCCATCATCTAAATACTTAGGATCTGAATAAATTCTGCTTACTGACAAGGGGGAGACAGAAACTGTCAATGAAGTTATATGTCATAAAGACAAAGAAAAATGGATGCACGCAATGCAGGATGAAATAGAATCTCTGCAGAAAAATAACACTTATGAGAAAGTCAAGCTCCCGCACGACATGAAGGCACTGAAGAACAAATGGTGTTCAAGCTTAAGAAAGATGGCAGCGGAAATGTGGTGAAATACAAAGCTCGGCTAGTAGTCAAAGGATTCCTACAGAAAAGGAATAGTCAAAGGATTCCTATAGAAAAGGAATTGATTTCGATGAAATCTTTTCACCAATGGTAAAAATGGCTTCAATCCAAATTATCCTAGGATTGATAGCCAGTTTGAACTTAGAGCTTGAACATATGGATATCAAATATTATTTCTTCATCGTGATCTAAATGAAGAAATCTACATGGAGCAGCCGGAAGGTTTCAAGATTTTAGGAAAAGAAAACCTTATTTCCAAGCTGAAAAAGAGCTTATACGGGCTTAAGTAAGCACCGAGGCAGTGATACAAGAAATTTGACTCGTTCATGGTGGGTCAATGATATAAAAAAACTGCAGTAGATCAATGTGTATACATTCAAAGGTTTCCGGATGGAAATTTAGTTGCTCTTCTACTATATGTGGAAGACATATTGATTGTTGAAAAATAAACAGCGAAGATCAGCCAACTGAAAAATGAACTCTCTAAGTCTTTTGACAGAAAGATTTAGGACCAGCTCAATAGTTTTTGGGAATGGAGATAGTTAATGACAGACAGAATAAGAAGTTGTTGCTTTCATAGGAGAGTTATATTGAACAGATAATCAAGAGGTTCGATATACAGAAAGCCAAACAAGTCAGCGTTCGGCTAGTGCACCATTTCAAATTGAGCAAGTGTTCATGCCCCTCATCTAAGAAAGAGATAGAAGAGATGTCATCGATACCATATTCTTAAGAAGTTGGAAGCCTTATATATGCCATGGTATATATCAGGCCATATATTTCTCATACAGTAGGTGTAGTGAGACGTTTTCTCTCTAACCTAGGAAAACAACACTAGGAGGCGGTCAAATGGATTCTCAGGTACCTCAAGAGTACTTGTGGGAGCTGATCCGATCTTGGAAAGCTATACAGATTTAGATATGGAATGAGATCTTAATGGTAGGGAATCTACATTAGGTTTCATCTATACTTTTACAGAGGGAGTTGTGTCATGGCAGTCAAGATTGTATAAGTGTATTGCATTGTCCACAATAGAAGTTGAGTATATTACAATAGCAGAAGTATGAAAATAAATGTTGTGGTTAAAGTATTTTCTCAAAGAATTAGGGATCAATGCAGACAGAATACAAGATACACTGGGACAGTCAGAGTGCTTTGGATTTGAGCAAAAACTCAATGTATCATTCTCAGACGAAGCATATCGATATTCACTATCATTGGATATTTGGGGTGATGGATCAACAACTGCTGAGACTAGTGAAGATCCATATAAATGAAAATCCAGTCGACATGTTAATGAAGGTGGTTACTTGAGATAAGCTAGAGGTTTGCAAAGACATAGCCGGGATCGCTGTCAGATGACAATTATACACATGTAGCTGGAGGGGGAGAATTGTGAGAACCACCTGCACGGTATCTTCGTATGCATAATATATAGCTGCTATGCATGATAGGAAAAGGCCAAGGCAACTTTAGGTGCATGTTGAAAATGAAGTAAGCAAACAACAAATTTTAGATGGAGATTTTACATTTCCATGAAATTAAGGAGTGATTGGTGGGCACTGTACAGCCAAACCTTGGCTATAAATTCAGAGCTTGGTTGTAAGCTCAAAGCATCCTAAATTTAAGAACTTCAAGTGTAGAAAGCTTTGAGAGTGTTAGAGAGTGAAGGTTTTTTATAAAGTTTAAACACTTTGTAATCTATTCTTGTAAGTAACAAAGTTTTTGTTTTCTTTCAAACACACTCTAGAGTGATCAGAGAATCACAACAAAATTCATATTGACTATAAAAAGCTAGAGATCATTAACTTTATTAACTGAAGAGAAAATTGGAGAAAATTATCGAAGTGCCAATGCCAAATAGTATCTCCAAAGCCATAATAAATGAATAAATGATCTAGTGTCTCAAAATTATAGAAGTGACAAAACTAAAAAACCAAAACAACAATAATACCACATCTTCTATTTGAAGTAACAGACGCCACATTAGCATAGATAATTTATAGGGAATAAAGGATTTCCAAATATGCGTAAAGACTAGCCATTCACCCTTATTGCCTCGAAGACACTTATAACTTTCCTTCAAAGTAAGAAAACCACTGCATGAATCCACCCAAACTAAATGATCATCCACATCGGATTTCAGAGGAATATAATCATCAAAAAGTAACTCAAGAGAAGGAAAGTGCTCAAAAAATTTTGAAGGAATATGTCAGGCATAGTTAAACACAACATCTAAAATAGTACATTTAAGAGTTAGGAAATCAGACCTAGCAAGAATAGGGTGTGGCAGCCATTTATCATGCCAAAAATTTATGCGAGTGCCTTTACCAACTGAAAATTTGATTTTCGTATACGGTTCTGACCCTATGCGGAATTAAACATAATTAATTAAGACAAATCCTAATTAATATTTCTATGGATTATCAAAAAGCTCCATTAAGTCTATACAATTATGAAATAAATCAAATAAATAAAAACATAAACAAAATCAACACATGTAATTTTTTTAATGAAGTGGAGAACTAATGCGAGTAAAAAATCACTCTGAGTATCTAGGTTACCAGCCAAAATCCACTATAATGACAAAACTTACAGTGATTGTATAAGACCTATGGCAGTAACTCTGTCGATTCTAATACTTCTAGACTGTAATAACTCAAATAACTCCTCGAGCCCGCACTAACCGATCTTCTTCAGAACCTCTAAAGTCTCCAAGCAGATCAACCCTGCAGCATGCAAATACCAGAACTTTGACTACTAATCTTCCTTATTGAGAATTCTGAAGTTTTAGGAAATTAGATTAGGGTTGTCTATCTGTGATGGTCAAACAAAGATCAATATCACCTAGGAAACGAAGACATGATATTCAAAAGAGCCTTCATGGTGAAAATCAAGAAGGTTGAAAACTTAACAAGGTTGAGGCTTAGAATAATGTGTTTCCAACACTTGTGAAAGTGGCTTAATATTTATTTATATATGTAGGGCAAATGTTAGGGTTTCTTTGTACAAAACAGGCTTAAAAACGCATCCAACATAACCTACTTACACATAGGAGTTCGAACGCCACAATAACGTGTGTCGAACGTGCGCTATTCCACAAACTCGTTCGATGTATAGTTGAACACACCTTGAACGTGAACCTACTAGAATGATTCATTCGAACGGAAAGATGAATGCACTATGCACGAGAACATTCTGCCAAGTTTCATTCGAACACAACCATGGATGTGACACGAACGAAACTCACTCAAACACAAACATGAATGTAACACTAATGCAGATCTAATTCCTTCACCCACAATCTGCCAAATTCAAGTTCAATTATTCTGAGATCATCAAGACTTATTAAAACTCAATTGAACTTATTTTTTTTACGGATATTGCCAACAAAAATAAAATTAACAATCTCCCCTTTTGGCATTCCATGAAAAAATATTATCTAATCCAAAGACTACAGTAAAAGACCCAAAAAGAAAATAGCCTACTGCCAACCTTCAAGACTGTGGCTTATTACAATATCACTCGATCTAATACCTATCAAGTAGTTTTGAAGTCGATGCCCCCTAAGCCACTAATCTACTCACCTGAAACATCCACAAATAATAATATACTGTGAAAAGCATAGGGAATATAAAGAGCATATTAAAAAAAAAAATCTCATGCATATAATAGTAGATACCTTACTTCCCCTTAATCCTACTCTCCCTAAAACGGAGATATAAAAAAATTGATGAATATACTATTATTCCCCATTTTTGTCACAAAATGATAATGGGTAAATTAAAAGCACATGCAAGAGAATATGCAAACTTAAATTACTCCCCCTCACTAACAGGCCTACTAAGTTACCAAACAACATAGGGAAGTAAGAACTCTAAAATATGCAATAAAGAAAAACGGTATGCAATGACATTAAGCACATACAAGCATATTATGAGTTATAGAAAAATAAATAAAAAACAACTGAAACAGCACTTCAAACAAGTACAATAATACCCAGTCACTATTCAGCTATTTATGACATGAAATAATATGCAGCACTTTAGGTCTTGCTAAATACTACACACATGCATATGACATAAATACCAAAACATAGCAAGTACTTGCATGAAAAATGCACAGAAAATTAAGGCTTAATATCTTATTTTATTAGCGGGACACAGACAAAGAAATCTTATCTCTTGACACACCAAGTCCACAAAATAAGTGTTCAAACCCAACACCACTAGGACTTGAAAATAAGCAACATTGGTTGCATGCTACAATATTCTCCCCTTAAATAAGATGAGCTCATAAATAATGACTCTTTCGAGTGACTAGTTTTTCCATTGTCTTTTGAATTTGACCCATTAGCTCTTTTGCACTTGAGATTCATTTAATTTTTTTTTCTTTTACTTTTACAAAGGGATATCAAGGTCATCTAGTTAAAGGTCGCACTAGTAGGTTATCTAGGTATGATAGAGATTAGACTGTCAGTCCAAAAACTCATACGTATGACCAAACCTCGATATCAAAAAATTTTGTATATGAAATGCAAGCACAAGATATATCAAGAGTTTCCATCACACACCCATGTACATAGAGCATCCAAAAAGTAAAAACATATTATACAGCATTGGTTGCAACATTGGTTGCATGCTATAATATTCTCCTCTTAAATAAGATGAGCTCATAAATAATGACTCTTTCGAGTGAAGAGTTTTTCCATTATCTTTTGAATTTGACCCATTAGCTCTTTTGCACTTGAGATTCATTTAATTTTTTTTTATTTTACTTTTACAAAGGGATATCAAGATTATCTAGTCAAAGGTCACACTAGTAGGTTATCTAGGTATGATAGATATTAGACTGTCAGTCCAAAAACTCATATGTATGACCAAACCTCGATATCAAAAAATTTTATATATGAAATGCAAGCACAAGATATATCAAGGGTTTCCATCACACACCCATGTACAAAGAGTATCCAAAAAATAAAAATATATTATACATGCATAACCATATATCCTACATACCAGGATCAATGACATATGTTTTTTATTCTCTAACAAGCCACAAAATATTTTTTGGTCTTTTTATTTTTATTTTTTTTGTATTATTATTATTATTATTATTATTATTATTATTATTATTATATTATTATTATATTATTATTATTATTATTATTATTATTATTATTATTATTATTATTATTATTATTATTATTATTATTATTATTATTATTATTTTCACAAAAATAATAAAAGAGACAACATAACTTGTTAATATCCAAAAGTGCGTGGAATTGTATTCCCAAGTGCAGATCATACTATTGTCCATTCGAAATCGGTTATGATATTTACATTCAGGTTTTCATCCTCTATATCATGGGACATATAACTAAGGTAAAACAAACACACACACCCATATGCAGTGAAAATAACAACATAGAGTCGTGCAAAAACATAAAACACATGCACACACACATGTAATGGGAAAATATGAATTCAACGACTAAGAAGAAGTACACCAAAGTGCACTATCACTGTGCCTTTTAGGATCAAGGCATTCAGAAGTTTATGAGAAAATATCTCGCTTCCACACCCAAACTTTCTTAGGAGTCTCCTTTACTTGAGAGCTCCTAATCAACAGAGCAAGTTTCTTACTAATGAATTGAGTCCATTTAGATAGTGCAGAAACTTGAGAAACCAGATTTGAAGAATCAAATCTAGTTGAAACACTTTTAGGCCTTTTCTTTTTTTGTGCAACATAAAGCATTTTGGCCTAATATGTCTTGCCTTGCCACAATGATGGCATAAAAGCACAAACGTTGGACGAGAGTGAGGTTTACCCACCATAACTCTTGATTGAGGTTGGGACATATGACGAGGAGTAATGAGAGGAATCATATTACTATAATCAACATGTTTCTTACCTAAGTTGTTTTTAAGTGGGATAGGTACAATTCTAGACAATGACGCCTTATCACAATTAGACAGAACACACTCACTGATATGCGGTCTAGTTTCTCAGTCCCACTAGAAAATACACACAACTGAGTTCTAGTACTTTCAAGTTCTTATTCTAAGAATTTGACTCTCTTAAATAGTCCTTTGTTCATCTCTTCAAGGTCATCAATCATCAAAAGGCTTTGCTCAAACTTAGTTTTAGCTTCATTCTTGTATAACTCCACTTCTTTCAGCCTCTTATTGACCTCAATATTCGTCTTCTTGATAGCTAGGCTCTCATTAAATAATTCAGTATATGCTACTTGCAGATTGTCCTCATCGACAGAGTCATCGTGAAAGAATTTTGATCCAGTATCCACATTACTAACATTATCCTCTCTCTCACCTGTTATACTAGCAGAAAAGGCCATAAAGCTACTCTTATCTTTATGAGACTTATCATAAGTATAGCCACCTTCTGAATCACTAAAAAAAGCTATCATGGCTTTCTTGCCTTTAGACTTTATGTATATGGGACATTCAGTCCTAATATGCCCATACCTTTCACATTCATAGCATTGGATAGGACGAGGTTTGCTACCCTTATCCTCTCTAGATTCTCTCCTACCAAGTCTAATCTCTCTAGGGTCGTCTTCCCTATCTCTATCAGTTTTATGGCCACTCTTCTTCATCTAAAGAAATTTCCTAAACTTTTTAGGATTGCTAGCCAAATCATAATCAATAGGGGTATTATTATTATCATCAGTTGACGGATCATAACTAACTTTCTTCACGACCTTCATCGTTATGGTTTTGGACATTCTATATCCAAGAAGTTTTTTCTCATATACTTACAGTTTTCATACGAGATCCTCTAGTTTAAGGTGATACAGGTCATTACACTCCTCGATGGTAGTGATCTTTAGCAAAAACTTATCAGGCATGGATATAAGGATTTTCCTCACTATCCTATTGGTAGGAATAGTCTCACCTAGGTTAAAATTTGAGTTAACAATATCGTTAATCTCATTACAAAATTCATCAAATATCTCATCATCATACCGACCTCAAACCTAATGGCAAGATCTTAGAGTCTATTATTTTTAAAAAACAGTGTGCCTTTATGCACACTCTGAAGGATGTCCTATACATTCTTGGCTATTTCACACATAGATATTCTCCTAAACTCAGCGAAATAAACAACACCATGAATGGCACTAATTTCCTTGTTGTTCTTATTGCTAGCGTCAAATTCTTCCTTAGTCCAAGTCAATTTATCTTTAAGAGAATAGACCCTATCAACCATAACCACTAGAGGTTTCCATCCGTACTCTACTAGCATCCAGACCAATCTCATCTAAGGACTTAAGGAGCGCTCTAATGCGAACCTTCTAATACAAGTACTCTGCGCTATCAAAGAATGAGGATAATTTAATGGTTGATTTCTTTTCATAGCTAAACGGGTCAAAGATCGCGGTTAGGCTCTTATACCAATTGAAAATATTTCTATGGATTACCAACAAGCACCCTTAAGTCTGCGATTATAAAATAAAACAAATAAACAAAAGCATAAATAAAATCCACATATGTAATTTTATTAACGAAGTTAAAAACTCGTGCGAATAAAAAATCACTTCGGGTATCTAGGCTACTAGCTAAAATCCACTATAATGAGAAAACTTACAATGATGGTATTAGACCTATGACAGCAACTTCACCGACTATAATACCTCTAGATTGTAATAACTCGAATAACTCCTAGAGCCTGCACCAAGCAGTCTTCTTCAGAACCTCTGAAGTCTCCAAGCAGATCAATCTTGCAGCACGTAAATACTAGAACGCCAACTACCAATCTTCCTCCTTGAGTACTCTGAAGGATTAGGAATTTGGGTTAGGGTAGTGTATTTGTGATAGTTAAACAAATATCAATATCACCAAGGAAACAAAGACAGAATATTCAAAAGAGTCTTCAAGGTGAAAATCAAGATGGTTGAAAATTTAACAAGGTTGAGGCTCAGAATAATGTGTTTCCGATACTTGTGAAGGTGGCTTAATGTTTGTTATATAGGTAAGGGTCGAACACACGCTATAACATAAACTCATTTGAACGTATAATCAAACACACCTCGAACACAAATCCATTGGAAGGTTTCATTGAAACGATAAGATAAACAAACTACGCACGGGAAATTTCTGCAAGTGTACCACAAATGTGACACGAACACAACTCATTCAAACACAAACACGAACGTAGCACTAACGCATATTTGATTCCTTTAAGCATAATCTGCCAAACACCAATCCAATTGCTCTAAGATCTTCGAGACTCATTACAACTCAATTGAACTTATTTTTTTATGGATATTTCTGCAAAAAAATGACACTAATACCAAAAATCCATCTAGAGTTATGATTACAAATTGAGATAACAGAATGGACATAAATGTTGAAATTATTTTATAGCAATTTAAAAAAACACTATGCTAATGTCGATTTTCAAATCTAAAATAAAATGCTATTAATAATATTATTGTTATATAAAAGATGAGAAGTCATATGTTATAGTGATTTCTTTAAGTAGTTCTATTAAATTATAAGATATTTATAGTATTTCTCATAATAAGTATTGTTTGGAGTAAATTTATAATAAGAAGATGATGTTGACACGTGTCCAGTGGATCAAACAACAGAAATATCTTGAGAAAAAAAGAAGGTATAGATTAAAAAGTGGAAGCCCAAAAAATAAAGTCATGCGAGCAAGACCTAGAATTCTAAAACGTCACTCTACACTTCACCATGTATACCATAATTGATATAGACAAGGCCTCCAAGCATAGAGCAACAGCTCATCAAAGGAATAAATCACCAAATGATATATCTTATGAAACGTCTCTAATTATATTTTAAGGTCTTCCTTGGAAATGGGGATCACACCTAGAAAGGCCGACGATGTGTCGCTGATATGGCAGATTATGTGTCACCGACGTGGCTAACACGTGGCAACTGACTAGACCAGAATGATGACATGTCAGATGATGTGACAATACGTGATGATGACGTGTCTACTGACTCAGTACTGATATGGCTATTGACTCGATGTTGGTATGGCGATTATGTGTGTTGATACGGCACTGATGTGGCTGACACATATGTCATCTTCAACCTCTGGAGTGTGTGCGGCGTGTGGTGTGTGTGTAGGTGCGTGAGCAGCACTTTGGATGGCACATATAGTACGTGCAATATTTCTGGAGCTCTATTTAATCGCCAAAAAAAACCGCTCATCTCGATGTGAACAATCCGATGGTATGCTCAAAATTGATTTTCGATAAATTTTCCAAAACTCAAATTTTGTTGTTCGATTTTACGACCTCCAATGTCTAATTAAAGCTCTAATACCACTTGTTATGATTCTCTGACCACTGAAGAGTGTTTATAAGGAAAATTTAATCTATATTACTACTTGAATAGAATTTACAAAGATTACAAATTTTGTTACAAAAACCTCACACTTCAATCTCTAAGCGCTCTTACTGGGAGCTTTTTGTTGGGGATGGTTTGAGCTCTCAAATGAGCTCTCAATTTATAGTGAAACTCAAGTTCACTATTACAACAAACAAACTAATAAATGCATCTAAAGCAAACTTGAAATTTTGCTCCAAAAATTTAACAAATGAGATCCTCCACTTAAAGTAGGTTTGGTGGTTTGCACAATTGTCAAAAGATAGCAATTTACTTTTGACAATGATGACCATACTTTTGACAATGAGGATGCAAGTTGGATTTTATATGATATTCTATGAGCAAGAAAATCCCATAAAGAATTTGCTCTATCATAGTTAATGAGTAAATTTATCTTCAAGTTCATCTGCCTTGGGAACAGGCTTTTCAATGTTGTTAGTAACATAACATCACAATTTTTATCATTTAAGAAAACTACATATAACTTGTCCATACAAAATATATTCATACTCATCTAATATGAATTGAATATCTTGTAATACATTCACTACCTCTATAATATCACAAGAAGAAAATCAAAGCAGGAATAATATTTTAAACCAAAAGTCAAAAGTCAGAAGTCATTAAATTTACAAAAATAACTCAATCTTCCAAATTTACAAAAATAGCCCAACTTTCAAAATTTATAAAAAAATAACCCAATCTTTCAAAGTTTGAAAAACCACAATTGTATAAATATACCAACAACCATGGAAATAGTGGAAAAGATTAAGAAAATTTACCATAAAAATCCTTTGTTGATGGTGGTTTTTCACCCCCAAGAAGTTAGCATCCCAAGGAAGGGCAAGAAAAGAGTTTTCACTTATGAAGATGGGTTTTGTAATTAACAGAGGAAAGGCCCAAGGTCCTTATTAGGAAGAGATCAGGCAGAATGGTGTAAGCGTAGAATAGGTCATGTTCCGACTAGAAGAGGTCATAATTCGACCATAAAAGGTCATGACCCAACCAGAAGAGTCATGACCGGCCAGAAGAGGTCATATTCCGACCAGCGGAGGTCTTATTTCAACCAGAGGTGATGACCCGACCTGACATAATGAGAAGAAATCATATTTAGAATAGGTATCAGTAAAAGCCGACCCGATCTGGTCCATTGTTGTCGACCCAATGAGAAAATATGTTCAGAGAATCAATGTGATCAAGGACCTTGAGTACGAATTGACCAGGAAGATCGTTAAGGCAAGACGATTGCTATTTCAAGCCATCCGACCTGGTAGGGCAGGTCGGGGAGATACTGATCAGGTCAAACATAACGGTATAAGCACGACATGAGAAATTGTACCTCTCATAAAGCTTCGATGTGACGGGAGCAACTGGCAAGATTAACTTATGACACATGCCACCACATCGACATGTGGAAGGTTTCACTTTCGGCAGTGGCAGGTTTCACTTTTGGCAGTGTCAAGTTTAACTTTCGGCAGTGTCAGGCTTTACTTTCAGCAGTGGCAGGCTCACGTGGTTGATGTCACAAGAATATTTGAATATTATTATTTTCCTTAGTATATAAAGGGACTGAGAGCACTTTTATAAAGGTTAGCAAATTTCATTATTCACTTGTTATAGAAAGTAAAAGGTTAAAGTGTGAGGGTGAGCTTGTAAGAGATCAGTAAGCCAAACTCGAGTGATAGGCAGGTCAGTCATACCTAACCATGTTATAAAATTTTTCTTTTCCCTTATGCTCGTTGACATAGATTGAATCCATTCCGCCGAACCACGTAAATTCTCTGTAGATCTTTGTGTTTGTTCTTTTTTTTGCTAAGTTTGCTTTTGGTTCCCAATAAACCAAACAAATTCACAGTTGGGGGAAGATTATTCGATGAGTGAACTTCTAGATTTGCCCCTGAAACGAAAATCAGTCGTCAACAGTTGGTACCATCTGTGGGGATTAGAACAAAAAGTATTAGACATGTTAAGACAATGACGGAAGATGGGAACCACATGTCTTCATAGGCTTCAACCATGGAATGGATGGAGAAAATGGAAGAAAATATGTGGAATGACAGGGAGTCCACCTAGGCCCTGATGAAGGCCATGATGGATAAATTGAAGCTGGTCCGAGTTAGAGAAGGAATGAGGCATCTAGAGGAAAGAGGGCTGATGGGGTGAATAAGAATGAGGTGGTCGGAAGTAGGAACATCCAAAAAGTGAGATCGGTAGTCGTAGCTGGAGCTTTATCAATGAAAGAGTTGTGGGAAGAGGAGGATGACAGGCAGACGCCGAAGTCCTGTAATAATAGCTCGTGTTTCACGGAAAGTGACCATGGGCGACGTCGTGAGGAGAATTAGGGAATCCCCAGTCACGAGAGGCATCGTGCATGGGGTGGTAGATGTCGAGAAACCCGAGGTCTGGAGCATGACAACTCCGAGGACCGAATGAGGAGCTAGTTCCGAAAGGAGATAAGGAAGGGAGGAAGAAATATGAAAGACAGGCCAAGAGTTGACCAAGATTTGGGGACAGCGTCCCATTTCACAGAGGAAATTTTGGCTATAGGATTTCCTAGGAGATTCATTGTGCCCTCCATGTATGTTTACAAAGGTAGCATGAACCCCAAGTCTCATATTGAAAAGTTCATTTTGTTAATGGAAATTCAGGGAACGATAGGAGAGGTTATCTGCAAGGTGTTCCCACTGACCCTGGACGGGTTAGCCAACTTGTGGTTTAGAAACTTGACCCCGGGGAGTATAGACAGCTTTGAGCAGATAAGGAGATCATTTGTGCGAAATTTCAAAGGTGTGTGTGTACCGAGGAAGACGATGGGGTCTTTGAGGTTGATGAAGTAAGGAGATGATGAGTCTTTAAAAATATTTATCGACATATATCACGACCTGGTTCTAGAGGTCAGGGCGTATGAGTCTCCAGAGGCCTTAGAAAATTTTAAAAGGGCTCTCAAGGTCGGTAGGTTGTGGAGGCCGACCAGTACTGATAATAACAATTATCAGGTCGGGTACTTAGGATGTTGAGATGAAATTTTCAGTAGAGCCTCTCTTATAATGACCCTCAAAGAGTTGTAAGAAGGGTAGTAGATCCCAAGAATATGAGTAAGACTTTTCATTTTTTAAATAAACACTTGTTTATCCATGTTCGTTTATTATGGCCCACATGGAGGCCGAGGTGTTTTGATGGCTCGGGTCTACTTTAGTACCGTCGAGGCCGAGGTATTTTAATGACTCGGGTCTGCTTTAGTACAGCTGAGGCCGAGGTATTTTAATGGCTCAAGTCTACTTTAGTACCGCCGAGGCCGAGGTATTTTAATGGCTCGGGTCTGCTTTAGTATCGTTGAGGCTGAGGTGTTTTGATGGCTCGGGTCTGCTTTAGTACCTCTGAGACCGAGGTATTTTGATGGCTCGGGTCTACTTTAGTACCGTCGAGGGTGAGGTATTTTGATGGCTCGGGTCTGCTTTAGTACCACCCAACCATACAGATCGGCAAGGCAGGACGATTGCTGTTTCAAGCCATCCGACTTGGTAGGGCAGGTCGGGGAGATACTGATCAGGTCAGATATAGCGGTATAAGCACGACACTAGAACTTGTACCTCCCATAAAGCTTTGATGTGATGGAAGTAACTGGCAGGTTTAATTTCTGACACATGCCACGGTTGGACAAGTGGAAGGTTTCACTTTCGGTAGTGTCAGGTTTAACTTTCGGCAGTGTCAGGTTTAATTTACGGTAGTGTCAGGCTTTATTTTCGGCAGTGGCAGGCTTTACTTTCAGCAGTGGCAGGCTACGTGATTGACGTCACGAGGATGGTGGAATAATGTTATTTTCCTTAGTATATAAAGAGGCTGAGAGCACTTTTTGTAGAAATTAGAAATTTCATTCTTCACTTGTAATATAGACCTGTATTAGAGAGTAAAAGTTTAAATTGTGAGGGTGAGCTTGTAAGAGGTCGGTCAGCCGAGCTCGAGTGATAGGCAGGTCGGTCATACCTGGCCATATTATAAAATCTCTCTTTTCCCTTGTGCCTGCGAACGTAGGTTGGATCTATTCTACCGAACTGCGTAAATTTTTTGTCGATCTTTGTGTTTGTTCTTGTTTTCTACTAAGTTTACTTTTGATTCCCAAAAAACTAAATAAATTCACAGTTTGGGGAAGAATGTTCGAGGAGTGAACTTCTGAATTTGCCCCTGTAACGAAAATCAGCCGTCAACATCTTTAAAATATCAAAATTTGACTAAATATTGAGAGACTTTATATATAAGCAAGATGTAAAATTAACAAATGTACCCTTGAGATCATAAACACTTATTTCGAACCACAATGAGAAGTAGTGATAGTGGTTGCTAATGGCGCAATATAGAGGAGTGTTTTGGTGGTGATTTTGAACCTTTTTGGTGTTTGATTCACCGGTATTACCCAAAGATCAGAGAAGGTCTTATACATATAAGATAATAAAAGAAGTTCTTGAATCTATTTTGAATAAATATTGAGAGACTTTATATATAAGCAAGATGTAAAATTAAATAAAGAATCAAATAAGAATACAATAATATAATTAATCCTCCTAATAATAGAATCGTAATTAAGAGGAATTTATATTAGGATAATAAGGAAATAATAGTACAATGATGTCAAAAAGACCAACCTTTTGAATTAAGTTACACATATGAGTTTCTATTTTTCCCAACTCTAATGAAATAGGACATTGTCACAACAAATAAATTCCAATTCAAATCTTTATGGGTAGTGATAGATATACTTCCTCAGTATAAATGAGTACAAAATTTTAATTTTAAATCAAAAAATTTATTTAATTAAATTAAAATTTTAATATATATTCACAATTGAACTATGATTATGTATTGAATGAGTACTCATTCAGTACATTTATCATTATTGAATCTTTATTTTGTTAGAAAGTTTCAAATTTGGAAATATATTTAATGAATGTTTTGTAGGAAAGACATGTTCTTTTATTTGTGACTTTTAGAAAAGATACAATTGAAATGACATAACCCTTTAAAATAAAGGGTATATTGAAAAGATGTAATTCTATCAAAAAATACAACCATAAACATAAAAGTGTCTATTAAAAAGGCAACCTTCAATCTTTATAAATACGACCTCGTTATGTTGTTGGATAGATGATCATATATATACATTCCATAGAAAAAACATATAGAGAATAATACTAGAAGAAACATATAAAGTTAAATATAAATGAGAGAGTTTTCACCATTTCTTAGCTCGTTGTTCTTGATCCAATGAGTGTCTCTTAATTAAGAAGTCACCAAGAATCATGTGAGAATGGTAGCCAAAGATCCGTAAATTCACTGAGGTAGGGTTAGTAAGTTCTTAAGCAAATAGTGTAAATCGGCTTGGTGTAATTTCCATTTCTACATATTGTTAAGAATCTTTTTTAAATTTTTCTAAAATAAATGTGTTTTATTTTTATTGATGGGGATTTCTGCGGCCAGAACTGAGGCCAACCATAGTAGACCGGAAGCTCGATTTGGTTTTACTTTATCTCCTGGAACAAGCAGATAAGCTCAGATATTTTGGGTCAGGACGGGAAGGGTTTGGGTAGTTCAGAAAATCATCTTTCCGACCTCTAGAAGACCGACGTATGACTGGGGTAGTTGAGACCTTTCCTATGACATATACCAATATTTGAAAGCTCTTTACAGGCTGGTTTAGATACGTTACGTGTGGCAGTGCACAAAATAGGTTGATGTGACAAGTTATCAGGTGGCAGATTTACTTTTGGCGAAGACAATTTTGGGGTAGAGAACCCGTCAATCAATCGGAAGTTCACATGGGTGACAACATGAAAGCATGGGAATAGTATTGTAACTCCTTGAGTATATAAAGGAAAGTTAATTTCATTTTTTGAGATAGCGAAATTGATAGAAAAATTTATAACAAAAAAAATGAACACTACTTGTAAAAACACCACATATAAATAGCTCAGTTTTCTCTAGTTCCGTCCATAAACAGGCCTGCCGAGCTCATTTTGGTAATAAAATAGCAACTTCCCACTTTGTGCCCGTGGACGTAGGCTGGACTTGCTCTGACGAACCATGTTAAATACTCTCCCTCCGAACAGTAGACCTCATAACCAAGGGCTGCTCTTCTTCCTCCTCTTGTAGTCCAACCGCTTCGTCCCCAAGCAGGCGGTGACATTTGCTTGAGGACCTGGATGATGTAGAAGCTGATCGGGTCATAGGACCTAGTTCCGCCCTTGTGGGAGAGGATATAGGTTGTACAGTTGGGCGGACAACCACTTTGGATTTCCCTATGGCTTCTGCAGCAGCCGGTCATCTCCGAGAACTCTCGGCTTCACTCGGCCAGGGCTTCTTAGCCATACCTTGGAGTTACTCAAGAAATTTGGGTTGCTTTGACATTTCTGCAGAGTACAAATCATGAATCATGGTTAGTTTCAGAATTCAGGTAACTACAATCATATTTGAATTAAGCACATAAGGATTCTATTCAAATGATAGTGGGAAGCTACTTAGTCGACCCGGGGCCTGTGAGGGTGAGCTCCGAATGAGGCCCGACTCCACGAAGGCCACATTATTGACTACTTTTCTCCAATGACCGGTTAGATTTCGGGCCATCATGATCCTAGTTCGGGCTTTGGGAGGATCCCTCCAGTAGGCTAAGTAGGATTGGTGAGTTAGTATTTTGTCATGAAAGTTAAGAAAAGAAACTAAGGTCGATTCCTAACCTCCCGCTCTGAAGACATCAGGGACCTCTGTCTCCTCTAAACACGTGGGCCAAGATCGTCACCAGTCGCCTACAACCCAAAACCAAGGGTCCTTGAAGTGTTTGTTGGTTTGAGGGAAGTCCTTGATGAGGGCAAGGGTGTCAGCGTATGAAGAAAGATAATACCAACCATGGTGGGATCTCGGGTTGGGCTTCAATTTATACAGTCTTTTTAGTTCCTCGAAGGTCGGTTCTCCGAGGCCTGCCCGATGCCATATCACATACAAGTTGACCAGTATTCTCCAGCTATTCAGTATATAATTGGCAGGGCGTAATCTCCATCCTGGCCAGCATCCCCCAGAAAATATGGTTGGATGGGTAGCCGTAGACCACACTTGAAAAAAAGGAAGAAGAGCCACCGAGCCAGAGTCAGGTTGGCTCACGCGTTCAAATAGACCAGGGACCTTAAGAGCTATGTCTATTGGGATCTCGTACTGTTGACGGAGTACGTATAAGGCATCTTCCATAATGGGGGAAGGTTGATTCATGTCCAAGGCCGAACAGTCTAATTAGCTCGGTTCAGGGTCTTTCCGAGGAATTCTATGGTGATTAGTGCCATTCTCTTCTTGAGATAGGGTTGGGGTGGTATCCAATTCCTCTAGGCTGGGTGATCCCGAGATTGAAGAGTATTCTTCAGTACGAGGAAGCTGAGGTTTTACAGGCTTGGCCGAAGAGGATTCGACGTCAGACATTCCTGACAATTGCCATAGACGAGAAGGTCAGTTAATGGTTAGTTTGAGACACTGCGGGCTCAAGATCTACTCTAACTTCCGAGAACTTAGGCCTAAAGTCTCTAAATGTCCTAGTAATGGCCACACATAACAAGTCTCTTCTTAAAACACCAAACAAAATACAAAACATAGAGAACCCAAAACACATACATCATATCCTACTGCCCATCCTTCAACCAGAAAAACATGCATCATACATTCAATATCCTACCCGAAACACACTTTGGAACATAGAGAAGGTGAACATGCTAGAAGAAATGAAGAATAGGCAAGTAAACGGGAATTCGCAAGCAACAAACAATTATGGTGGATTATAGTGTTTAAAGAAGAAGGAAAAGGGTCGAGCAGAAACTTACTTGATGTGAGAAGATGTGTTGGCGGTTGATCTGGTTGGGCTTGAAGATTGCTAGTCTCGGGAATGAGAAGAGCTCTTGCACTTTGAGAATTCAGATTTTCGTAAAAGAGAGAAAGAAGCGTCACTTTGCATTCTTATAGTCAGCTCGGGGTCTTTCTGGCCGTCGGATCGGGGAGAGTCTTCAGATTTGCACCACGTGTCGCCTTCAGGCTCCATCTACTCAAAGCGAGATAGACGGTTAGAATTGAAAACTTTTCGGCTGCCTCATGAATGGTCGATTATTTTGGTTTTTGACGAGAGGACCACATATGTTTGACAAGTGTCACGCTCGGGTTAAACCCTAGAATTGATTTGATAGGCATTTAAGAGGATATAATGGCTTATGGTTCTCAAGGGATGGCTATTAGAAGGGTAAAATGGGGATTTACTTCAAGTTGGAGAGAGGTTTGAAGAGGCATCAGAATCTTTAGTGACCGAGCACATGAAGGTGACCGAGGTGCCTTCCTATTTTGTTCCTATAACTGACCACCGACCGACTGATTAGCACACTTTCAATTTTGGTAGTTCACGGCACCAACTCATATATTCGTTGGAACCGAGAACTATGGGACATATTTTGATGGGGATTTCTGCAGCTAAGGTAATTAAACAGCTCGGAGAGGGTAGAGAGGAAATTTCCCACTTTGAAGGATCGGATGTTCAGAGGTATTAGTCAGTTCTCAGACATTAAAGGAGTTCGATCGCTTCCTTCTCGAATCTGGCCGACTATAGGACACATCATGGCACAGATTTCAGAGACCGACAACACCAGAACCGAGGACAACCACAGTAGACTGGAAGCTCGGTTTGGTTTTACTTTATCTCCTAGAACAAGTGGATAAGCTCGGATATTCCTGACGAGAACAGTTTGGGTAGTTCGGTAGATCATCTTTCCGACCTCTGGAAGACCGACATGTGACTAGGGTAGTTTAGACCTTTCCCTCTGACATATACCAATATTTGAAAGCTCTTTACATGTTGGTTTAGATATGTTGTGTGTGGCAGTGCACAAAACAGGTTGATGTGACAAGCCGTCATGAGGCAGGTTTGCTTTCGGCGAAGACAATTTTGGGACAGAGAACCCGTCAATCAACCGGAAGTTCATGTGGGTGACGACATGGAAGCAAGGAAATAGTGTTGTAACTCCTTGAGTATATAAAAGAGAGTTAATTTCATTTGTGGAGATAGCGAAATTGATTGTAACAAAAAAGATGAACACTATTTGTAAAAATAACACAAACAAACAGTTTGGTTTTCTCCAGTTTCGTCCATAAATAGGTCGGCCGAGCTCGTTTTGGTAATAAAAAAGCAACCCCCACTTTGTGCCCGTGGACGTAGGCTGGACTTGCTCCGCCGAACCACGTTAAATACTCTTTGTCGATCTTTGTATTTTTCTTGCCTTTTTTGTTACATTTGCTTTTGGTCTCCCATAACCAGACAAATTCAAGGTTGAAGGAGGGTTGTCTAGGGAGAATTATCTCGAAACTGCCCCAGGACGAAAATCACCCATCAACAATTTTTATGTTTGAGTTTGCATGATGATTCACTTGTATGAAGAATTATGCATGATTTAGTAAAACAACACACATCCCGCCAACATATTTATCAGGGAAAAATCCAAAATCAAGCAAACAGCTGCAGTGTCAAACTGGGAAACAGTGCAAGTTTCTGCATTATGTAGCCCATAGAACAAATTGTCTTCATTTCCATTCAATATTGACTTTTCAGCCCAGACTCATTCAAGGGTGCGTCTTCTGTGTCTCAATTCTAAGGCTCATTACCCTTTAAACATGTTAAAGGGATATGGTTTAAAGTTTAAAACTCTAAAATTTGAATCGAGTTATTTTAATGGTCTAAGAAAGCAACTGAAATTGAACTATATTATAAAACAAAATGAAAATTAACCAAAACCCTAGATTCTAACCAAATTAGCTAACAAAAGCCGAAAGGAAATATAAATTTAGGAAAGGACAAAGGTGGTTTACAGGGTTCAAGTCTGTGCACCATGAGATGGTATCTACTGACTAAAATATGTATCAGCAGTAGTCTCTGTGTAAGATGAGGGAGAATGAGTGGTCATGTCACCAGAAGTCACCTATCATTCACTAATTAATAAAATACTGGTGAGAATTTAAATGATACTGTGATGATTACGTTATTATGATAAAATTATATGCATGTTGAGATTGGTCAGTGTGTCACGAGAATTGAAGCAGTGTGAAGGAATCGTTAATGGCAATTTGGATCATGATACGTTTATTTCTTTGATTAAATTCATAGAGGATACAGATTTAGAAAAAATAATTCGTTTAATAAATAAATCAATTCAATTCGATTAGTTTATTAAAAAATCAAATATAAATTTAAGTTCATTGATTCGCTTTCTTTGTTAAGAATTTATTTGTTGATTTTCTTTTGCTAATTGTCGTTGTTTTCCAAATGAATATATAGAAGTTATTGCGAATTATAAAAGAAAAATAATATTTGCATAAATTTTGTAAATAAATAATAATAATTTATACTGTTGAATTATATCAGAATTAAATAAGTATTCATTTAGCTTGATTTTTTAAACAAATCAAATAAAATTTTTTGATAAAAATTGATTTTGAGGCGTGAAGATGTCTTTTTTAATTCTTTGGTTCTTGACTTTTGTATAGAAAGGAGAAGAGAAAGAACTTATGTAAGGTGTTGTTCTTTTATAGACGAAATTTTGGTTTAACTGTAATTAACAAACCAACATGAGTTTAGATGTTTAACAAACCAACACAACTCTAAGAGTCAATGTAGTGATACAATTGTTTGCCAAGTGCCATTTAAATAATAATATATATTATATTATATATTATTAAATAAATCAAATATCATGTTTATTTTAAACCCAATTAGTTTCCCTCTAATTTTCCCTCCAAACTCCAATTTCAGAGGATAAGTGGCTTTCACTTACAAACACTTGTTTATCTCCGATGTGGGAAACTTTTATCACAAATTAATGAAGAAGCTTTTATCTAGCTTCAACAAATCTAATCATATTTTAATTTAGGGTTTTGAATTAGGAATTGGAGGGGAAAAAATAAAAATACAAAGTGAGCACTAGAGAGCCAGTATGCAACACAGCGTCATAACTACTGAAAAGAACAGGTGAGCAAGTGAAAGCTGAAAGCTTTATCACCCCCATGCACACGTCGTTTTCGAGCTCCTCTCCCCCACGTCTGCCGCCTCTCTCTCTTGTTATGCATTGGGAATGCCAATTGCCAACCACAAATGTATTTATCTTTCAATTAACACCAGGCGTACGTGTACTCTACTCTAGCCGAGGTAGCTACACATGCTGACCATCATTCATTTATGATACATGCTTGATGATATCATGATATGATACATACATGCATATGAGGAGATAGAAGGCTTCTGTGCCTCTCTGCTCTTTATATTATCTACAAGACCAATAGCTATTAGCTCATCTTACCCACATCTTAAATGCCCTTTCTTTCTTTCTTTCTTTCTTTCTTTCACAACTTAACATCAAGAACCTAAAAAAAAAAAAAAAAAAAGAAACAGATCCAAGGTGGTGGTGGTTAAGTTGTCAATCCATCAATTCAAGCAATCAAATCAATCAATCACTCAGGCTAGACCAATCATCAATCAATTTTAAAAGAGAAAGGAAAGGGCAAAACCAAAGAAGATGTTCTCTTCTACTACTTCAACATTGTCTTTGGACCACTTCCCTTCCTCCGAGCAGCTCTGTTATGTTCATTGCAACCTTTGCGATACTGTCCTTGCGGTATCATTCTTCTTTTGCCTCTAATTATACCCATTTGCTCATCCTCTAGGGTTAGGGCTTTCTTTATTTCTTTCCTGTTAATTAATTAATTAAAGTATTTCTCAAAAGTATCATTCTATTTTTTGGGGGGGTTTTGTTTATGATAGGTGAGTGTTCCTTGCACAAGTTTATTCAAGACTGTAACAGTTCGATGTGGCCACTGCACCAACCTTCTCCCAGTCAACATGCATGGCTTGCTTCTTCCTTCGGCGAATCAGTTTCATTTGGGTCACAATTTTTTCTCTCCTCATAACCTTCGGGTACACCATGATGAACCAAGTTTTATTTAACTAACGCTTTTAAATATATTATTAAGAAATTTCAATTAATTTTAACCTCCCATAACGGACAATTGATAATGTTGTTCATTAATAATTAGATATTGTTTTTCAGGAGGAGATCCCAAATCCATCTGCAAACTTTCTGATCAACCAAACCAACACCAATGATTTCATGGTACCAACTCGTGGAATAGTTGATGAGCTTCCAAGGCCTCCCGTTACAAGCAGACGTGAGTCTCACTACAATTCCCTTAACTACTTTCTAATTTCTTTTTTGGATTCACAGTTTAGAACCTTTCTAATTTGCAATTAAGCCCCCTCTAAAAAAAGTGCTTTGGTCAAACATCTTATTCTTTTCTATCTATCCATCAAGAAAGTTTGATAGTGTGTTCAATTTGCACTTTTTCTATGTTGAATATACATCATTTGCTTATAGAATCTAGAAAAGAAAACCAAAAAAAAGAAGGCCGATCTGCTTTTTTCATGACTAGTGACAGTTTTCAACGTCTTTCCATATTGTGGTAAAAGGAAAGGAGCCTTTAGTACATTAAGTAGAGACGAAACCTTTATATATTATGCCTGCAATGTCCTCCTTCCACTTTATTTTAGAGACTTGATTCAGTGTTCAACATTGTATCAATTGTGATTGGTAGTTATTGAATAAGAATTTATATGTAACTAAATATTAATCATTTATTATTATAAATACACGTGTAGTACAAAAGATTATAAAAAATTTCAATACAATTAAGCTCAACATCAGATCCAAATTCTCATTTTAAGAGGCCAATATATATATATATTTTTTTAAAATAAAAGAATGGACAAGTTCAAATAAATTTTTAATCTCTTAACTCTCCAAAATCGAAATTAGGGCCGCCCTTTGAAAGCATTTATTTTCTCCAACCCCAAAACCCTAAGGCAACAAGTTTTACATGTTTGTTACTAGCACTAAAAACCGCATTAACACAAACCCAATATTAACATTAAGCAGCGTAGCGTTTAAATCCTAGTGGCTCAAAATACATTGAGTTTGATTTTCCTGGTCGTTTGGGCTTTTAGTAAAGAATGATAAAGAATCTATGAATAGGGTTTTGATAGATTGATAAAGGATGATAAAGAGATGACAATGAAGAAAGAAGATTTTACACAAAAAAAGTTAACATTGTGATTTTAATGGTATCTGTGACCTCGTGTGTCTGCTCATTTTCAGCTCCAGAGAAAAGACAAAGAGTCCCCTCTGCGTACAATCGATTCATCAAGTGAGTAACGAATCTTGTCACATTACATTTCATAATGGTTATAATGCTTGTCATGATATAATGGTTTTGATTTGAACCGTATATGTTTGATTGAGAAGCATCTTCATCTTCATCTGATAATGATGAATAAGATCAATATTTGATCATCATTTATTTCTTATCACTTACTCTGTGCGTCTATATTTAGAATATGTATGTTGATGATCTAAAATAAACTTGCTAAATTGGAAGCAAATAATATTAATGGACAAATAATGTGCAGGGACGAAATCAAACGAATTAAGGCTGGAAACCCTGATATATCCCACAGAGAAGCCTTCAGTGCGGCTGCTAAGAATGTAAGATCCAAGACAAATATTTTAGGGTTTCTTCTAGCTCTTTACCAAATTAGGGTTTGTTTTTTCTTTTATTTTACTAGAAGGCGGATTCAAG
>SKCR01008872.1:0-109477 GCA_019454045.1 Zanthoxylum bungeanum | reverse complement strand
TTTGTGATTAGATCACTTAGATGTATAAATGATAGGAGGTCCTTATGATTAGTTCCTAGTGATTGAGATGATATGAGACAGTATCAGTCCTCGAAGGATTAATCATTAAATATCCCTAGTCAAGTATTATCGAGATTGGACATCGATAATGAGTGAAGACTAGTATTACACTTGTGCGCGTTGTGAGGGCACAATAGCATAGTTCTCATATATTTGGGTATTGGATACTATGCAAGTGTAATAGGAGGTTGTGTTTTACCGATGGTACGGAAAACAGCTTCGCTCTGGATAGACCCCTCGGAATTCCATTGGTAGTATGACTATGTGTCTATGGAAGTCCGAAATCAGGGTAGGTGTATTTGGTCCTTAACCTGAGACTTGCATCGCTAATACTTGCGACAATCAATATGATTTGGTTTTGGTCATCCAGGGCTTTAACCGGTTCTGTGTACGCCTCTGCTGGGTATATTGAGAATCGTAGTGTATTGGGTGTGATGTCAAGACGGAAGTATCACTCCAGTCATAGTGGAGATGATGTCACGTAGGATACAGAAATAGTACTATTAAGTACTGCAGTCATCGGGATGATATGACTAGGTCATGTTCATCCGATTATAGAGACTAGTTACCAGACATCCGACATGTGCTTCGTACGGGGCAGACATAATTCCAGCCCCAGGCCTAGCACGTGACATCGGATACTGGATCCCAATATAGAATACTATGTATACTACGCCTGACATAGATTGTATATTCCAGTAAGAATATTTCTGGAGAATTGGGAAGGCACGGTGCTTTGCTAGAAGCCAACCATGTCTTGTAAATCCTTAAGCATGTGGTACGAGGTACACACTTAAACTAGATTTACTGCCAACATATCCAGAGGTCTCTTGGGTCGCTTCCCAAAGATTCACCGATGACAGTTGACTTAAACTAGAATTAATCTGGGATTAATTTAGAGAGAGAAAATTAATTTGGGATTAATTGAGGCTTTATTTAATCTGGGATTAAATGTGTTCGGAAGAGAGAGAACGTGATTAATTTGGAATTAATCAGTGAAATAAATTTAATAGTTAAATTTGATTTTTCTATTTAAATTATTAGTATGGGCTAAAATTAATATATCGGATATATTAATATGAATTGGATTTCATTACGAAATTAAAGTTGGACTTTAATACGAGCGAACCAATTAATTTAGAATTAATTCGTAAACGGCATTCGTAATATATTTACGAGGCGTCGTCATTTAATTAAATTAGATTTAATTATTTAGCGACGGAAATTCGTTTAATCGGATTAAACGAATCCGAGCCGCGGCAAACATTCGTAGAATCCATTTGAATTTTGAATTCAAATGTGGGGCCCACTTCACATGTGGTAGTTGGGAGGGTAGTTGGCATTTATGCCAAGCCACCAACTTTCCAACTACCTTGGAATGGTTTTGGTGAAACCATTTACCCAACCACCTTGTTTAGGTAAAATGGTAAATTGATTTTACCAAAAGGCATATCTCTCTCTCATTACACAACACTTGACACAAATCAAACCGTAGTTCATCCTTGTTATGGGCGTGAGCTTCCTCCTCTTTCTCTTTGATTTTGTGGCAAAATCAACAAAAGCTAGCACTTGTAGAAGTCTTATAAGGTGATAGGGAAACCAACTCAAAGCTTGGAATCAACACAAAGGTTGGATCTTGAAGATCTTCATTCACAACTCAAAGCTTGGAATCAACAAATGAAGGATCTTGGAAACCAACTCAAAGCTTGGAATCAACAAAGGAAGGATCTTGGAGATCTTCTTCTCAAAATTTTAAAAGCTCAAATTCATTCAATGTAAGTAATTCTGCAACTTATAATGAATTTATGAACACCTTTTCTTGCTTATTAGATCTTTGGCATGTTCTAGGAACACTAACAGCTCCAAGCTTGTGATTTGATTCCAAGCTCATGGGTGGACTTCCCTATCACCTTCGGATGTCTCTCGGAGTGCTAGCTCTCAAGAAATTTACCACAAATTTCCCACACTTTGCTTCCCTTGCTCACGGTTTTCTTGACAGAAACCAGTGAAGAAAAATGCCTCTAAGGCCAGAGAGAGAGATGAAGAAATGGCTCCAAATTCGTGAGCCTATGAGAGAGAATGAGTGAAGTGTGTTGTAATGTGTTAAGTGTATCTAATACACTTCTTTTGATTTCAAAAATCAAAAATAAAACATATACAAATGATTCAAATAACAATAAATGTCACTCAAGCTTTCAAAAGCTTTCCATCAACTCACATCATATCACATCACTCAATCAATCAAGTGACAAGTTGTCACATCACTCAAAGTGACTAATGATTTGACATTTGATGCGACTAGCGATTTGACGCTTGATTTGACTTACGTGCCGCACTCGAATTCGAAATGTGAATACGCTCGCAAACATTCTTGGGCTCGGGTTCGCTAATTCCAAATTAACGAATTTTCCGTTGTGACGTAATTAAATCTAATTTAATTAAATAATCATGCCTAGCATAATTACTATTCACGTCGCTAACGAATTAATTCTATATTAACTCGTTCGCCCGAATTAAAATCTAATTTTAATTCCGTGTCGAAATCCAATTTCGTTTAATATATCGAATATATTAATCTATCGATTAATTCCAAATTAATCGTTATCTCTCTTTTATTGATATTTTATCCCAGATAAAATATCTCAGCAATTAATCCCAGATTAATTTTCACTTTCTTCTAATTAATTCAAGATTAATAAAAGTGTGAGTCATACGTCATCGGTGAATCTTCGGGAAGTGACCCATGAGATCCCTGGATATGTTGACAGTAAATTCGGTCGTCGGACTATCCGAACACGTAAGTACCTAGTACTACGTTTATACCGATTTACAAGACAAGGTTGGCGTCTAGCAAAGCGCCATGCCTACCCAATTCTCCAGAAATATCCTTACATGAATATAAGGATTTATATCAGGCGTAGTATACGTAGTATTGTGTATGTCGATCCAGTATCGGATGATCACGTGTTTGGCCTGGGGCTAGAATTGTGTCTGCCCCGTACGAAGCACATGTCGGATGTCTGGTAACTAGTCTCTATTATCGGATAAACATGACCTTGTCATTTTATCCCGATGACAGCAATACATAAGAGTACTAGTACCGTATCTTACGTGACCATCATATCCATATGACTAAAGTGATACTTCCGTCTTGACATCACACCCAACACACTACGATTCTCGATATACCCAGAAGAGGCGTACACAGAAATCGGTTAAAGCCGTGGACGACCAAAACCAAAGTATATTGATTGTCGTAAGTATTAGCGATGCAAATCTCAGGTTAAGACCAAATACACCTACCCTGATTTCGAACTTCCATAGACACATAGTCATACTACCAATGGAATTCCGAGGGGGTCTATCCAGAGCGAAGCTGTTTCCCATACCATCGGTAAAACACAACCTCCTACAACACTTGCATGAGTATCATATACCCAAATTTATGAGAACTATGTCGTTATGCCCTCACAACGCGCACAAGTGTAATACTAGTCTTTTACGTATTTATCGATGTCCAATCTCGATAATACTCTTACTAGGGATATTTAATGATTTATCCTTCGTGGACTGATATTGTCTCATATCATTCTCAATCCAGGAACAAATCATAAGGACCTCATATCATTTATACATCTTGCTGATCTAATCACAAATTATAAAAGAGCAATCTCATTTGTCACATAGTTAATTTGTACAACAACACTGTGATCTGTACAAATAGTGACGCTATGGGTCATAATTGTCCAACAGTCTCCCACTTGGCCTATAGCCAGTCACTCGAGTGTCTGACACCCGAACTATGTACGGTTGGCTCAAACTTCTGAGAAAAGGCTTTCGTCATCGGATTTTCATAATTATCATCTGATGTGATTTATTTGATCATCACTACTCCACGATGTATGATCCGAACGAATCATATGAATATAGAAGTATATATCTGGATCGTTGATGAGACCATTAATTCTTTAGCCTGTGCTGACGAATGAAAAGTATATATAGACACATAGTCATAATACAAATGGGATTCCGAGGGGTCTATCCAGAGCGAAGCTGTTTCCCGTACCATCGGTGAAACACGACCTCCTATCGCACTTGCATAAGTATCCGATACTTATATATATGAGAACTATGCCGTTGTGCCCTCACAACGCACACAAGTGCAATACTAGCCTATTCGCATTATCGATGTCCAGTCTCGATAATACTCCGGCTAGGGATATTTAATGATTAATCCTTCGGGGATTGATATTGTCTCATATCATTCTCAATCCAGGAACTAATCATAGGGACCTCTCTTCATTTATATATCTATGGCGATCTAATCACAAATGACGGGAGTGCAATTTCCTTGTCACATAGTTAATTTGCTACAACAACACAATGATCTCTGCAAATAGTGACGCTATGGGTCATTTTGTCCAACAATCTCCCACTTGGCACATAGCCAGTCACTCAAGTGTCCCACACCCGAACTATGTACGGTTCGCTCAAATTGCTGAGAAAAGGTTTTCGTCAGCGGATTTGTTTGATTATCGTTTGACTCGATTTATACGATCATCACATCGCCACAATGTATGATCCGAACGAATCAGATGATATAGAAGTATATATCTGGATCGTCGATGAGACCTTTAATTCCTTAGCCTGTGTTGATGCCTAGCTCAGCTGCTAAAAGAACTATATCTAATCTAATTAGATTTATTATCGATCCAAATAGCTTCTATTGCTGCCTCAGCTGCAGCAATAATCCGCATTTGTTGTTTATTCGGCAACAGTTATCTTGCTCGGAATATTTCCAGCTCACTGTCCCGTTATTCAAACTTTATAGTACCGTAGTATTTAATTGTTTGGAAACTTGTTGCAGTGATCCCAGTCACTTCAAGTTCTCCTTCTCTATAGTTTAAGACAGCATCTTTAGTTCTCTGAGATACTAACAGATGTTATTAATCTTCAATCCAGTGACTATCACTTGGATTGACCTGATTGTGACTCCATATGCTCGAAGCATATGAGACACCCTATCAAGTACATTTTAAATGTATAATTTCCCAGAGAGTGTTAACAACTCCAAATCTATCCCATTAGATCTTTATTCCTTGAATAAAGGTTGTTACTCCCCAGAATTCTACGGAGAATTTCTATTGAAAGAATATCTATGAAAGCCAAGCTTTCAGCAATTTCTTTATGGGAATTTCACTGTCAGTGCGCACTCCCACTAACCTCCTTATATACACAAGAATTATTTCGTTTTGATTCAAATCATAAACCATTATGATTATTTCAAAACGACAGTTCCAAGAACCTTATGCTTGCTTCAATCCAAACATGGATCGAATAACCCGCAAACCTTGTTTGTCGATTATTCAAAATCGTCAGGATGTTGTAAACATCCTCCAAAAGGTTTCCTTTTCAGGAAAGCGATTTTGATCTATAACTGACACATTTCATAAATGAAATACGCAGTTATCAACAAGCATCTTCAAAATGGATTTACCATGGCAACAGGTAAAAGGTTGAACCGTTATTAACACAATGTTGATAACGATACCTTTCCGTCAAAAGCCCAGCTTTGTACGTTGGTATGTTGCCATCCATGTATGTCTTCCTTGAAGATGTTTAATGTACCAATAGACACAATGCATTGTGGTACAACAACTAGTATACAAAATAGTCGTTATACATGGAATCCATTTCGGACTCATGGCACTTTGCCATAATAGGGAGTCGACACCTCGTATCACTTCCTCAAAACGTAGTCGGTGGATATACCTTCATAAGATTGACATATTTATGAGGTTAGATCAGAAACCCATACCCTAGGTTGTTTTCTGACTCTATCCGATCTACTCAGTTCTTGTGTATTCAAAGATTAATGGTACAGATTCATTATTGATGAACTGTTTGTGTTCCATTAAGGACTTCGTGCCTTGAACAGTATTACTCCGATTTTCATCGAGTATCACTATCCTCCCACTGACCACTGCATATCGGTATTCCTCTCATCTCAGAAACCGCATGGTGAGCAACAATTACATTGTTCTCATGTTAGATTTACAAGTACTATACTTAAGGTTTCCCTTAGGATAACCTATATTGGCACTTATCCAATTTGGGTATTTTAGTTTGGTATCATCCAAACGTTATGCCTGGCATACCCAAATTATCAGGAATGAGAAACCTCGTTTCTTTCCTGTTCATATCCTATATGATATCTGTCAAACAGATTTATATGGAACCTTATTCTAAATAAGTTTTGCACTGTTAATACATCCTATTGAAGGAAACAGTAGCTCAGAGCGACTCGTCATAAACCTTATCATGTCTAACAAAATTCGGTTTTAGTTCGGACACACCGTCTAACAGACGTGTCTCGGGAGGAGTCCTCATTTGAAAGAATACCGTACTCTTTCATGTACATATGAAACTTACTGCTTAAGTATTTTCCTATACGGTCTTACCGTGGCGGAATAATACTATAGCCGATCTGTTTATATTACTTCGTGTCGAAACTTTAAAGTTTCCGATTTGTGTTCTTCAAAAGAAACACATAACCATAACGTGATGCCACATCCGTTAAGGTCACGAAATATTCACGTTCACATCTAGCCTAGCTAGATATGGGCCCATTACTCTACTATGAATAGGGCTAACAGATCGGTGGCACTTTTACTATTACCAAGTAAATAGTATTTTAGGTACTTTACCTAATAAACTAGATTTGCAGACCTTATTTGAATAGTCAAATCAGTCCTAGTACCCACTCTTCAAAAGTGTGGATATACGAGTCTCGTTTAATTGTGTCCTAGACAACAATGCCACAAATAAGTCTCTATTGATCAAATCAATTTGAGCTATTTATTTGTCATTTTTATATGTTTGAGATTTTATTATATTCAAAATATAAATTCTGTTATTCACATCTAATGTGTTTATCTCAATATCATCTTTATATAATAAAACACTTTAGTGTTCTAGAATATAAAGGTTTTATCCGTAACGGATTAAACACTGATATAGAGATAATGTCTCTAGTCAAACTAGTTACATTATAACAGTTCCTAATTTAAGTACATACCCGAAGGGTAGTTCCTAAATTTAGGTATCTACGGTTTAAACAGCGACTTTCGTCCCGTTTCCGATTCGCAGAGAAATCTCGGCTTGAAGTCAGTATCCAGCTCATAGCGGATTCTGAACATCAATACATATATTTTATGTACCACACTAAGTATTTAAAATCCAATTTCAATACTAGTAGTGAACATAACTTTGACAAATATTTTAAAGTCAGAGCCTCGCCCTTTCTTTAATTCCTTCGTGTCTTCCATATCCAAATGGTAGTCACTTTGGGATATGTCAATTATCTTTTCAATATTTCACAAACCTTTGGCCACCTTGGGTTTCGGAATCGAAACGATGTGCACCTTGTGCAACACGCCCAATTTCAAACTTTGACTTTTCACCTCTAGAATAGTCAAATCAATTCTCTAAGAATTATTAATTGCAATTTAATACTTTTAAATCTAAAATAGATTTATGATAAGTATATAATTAAGCACTAAAGTCATCATCACATAAATCTTCCAAAGATTTTATGCTCTACTTATTTGCTTAATTATTTTCTATAACAAGTTATTTTATCCAATAAAGAAACCTATTATGATTCCCAATATGAAAATTAAATCATTTAAAACATTTAATCTAATTATATATTTTAAATATTCAACTTTTCAATTCTTTTCTTGATTTTAATAGTCCAACTATTTAATCAATTTTAATAAGTACTATTTATTATAATGATTACAATAATCCAATTATTTAATCAACTATAATTTTAATATTGATTACTATAATCTAATTATAAAATCAACTATCATTTTAATTCAATTATATTGATTACTATAATCCAATTATAAAATCAACTATATATGAATGAGTTTGTATATAGTCCAATTATATATATTTAAAACAACTTAAAATATTAGTCCAACTAATACTTTCAATTAATAAGACGAGTAAAATATAGATGAGCGTGTTTAGCGAGTATTAGAACGAATGTTGCAAATTCAAAACTTGCCTCCCACTATTTTTCGTCGAGCCTCTAAACCTCTGTCGAGTACTCGGGAAACCGTGTTTCCTAGTGGGCTAGGATCCCGTTAAATATCACACAATCTTGACTTTGGCCAACAAATTGTATGATAATTAACTAGGTAGATCTCGAAGATCAATTGGATCTCATCCAACTCCTAGATCCAGTAGGTGGACATCCAAGTCCCAAACATATATTTTTGTATGCCTATACATCGAATGTATACCCTAACCTTTTTCCTCTGAATCAACTAGGCCTTGGCTTTGGCACAACAAACCTAGTGATCCCAGTCAAGCGCGGACCCATTGACATGGAAGCTTCGTAATCAATGTCAATGGACAAGAAGTGGTCTTGACTTTGGCCAACAAACCACAACTTGGACACGACACCGATATGGAACAAAGCCTCGTGATTAAAACACAAAGTTACTAATGATTTGACGCTTGATGCGACTAGTGATTTGACGCTTGATTTGACTTGCGTGCCGCACTCGAATTCGAAATGCGAATGCGCTCGCAAACAATCTCGGGCTCGGGTTCGCTAATTCCAATTAATGAATTTTTCGTTGTGACGTAATTAAATCTAATTTAATTAAATAATCATGTCTAGCATAATTATTATTCACGTCGCTAACGAATTAATTCTAAATTAACTCGTTCGCTCGAATTAAAATCTAATATTAATTCCGCGTCGAAATCCAATTTCGTTTAATATATCGAATATATTAATTTATCGATTAATTCCAAATTAATCGTTATCTTTCTTTTATTGATATTTTATCCCAGATAAAATATCTCAGTAATTAATCCCAGATTAATTTTCTCTCTTCTAATTAATCCCAGATTAATAAAAGTGCGAGTCATACGTCATCGGTGAATCTTCGGGAAGCGACCCATGAGATCCCCGGATATGTTGACAGTAAATTCGGTCGTCGGACTATCCGAACACGTAAGTACCTAGTACTACGTTTATACCGATTTACAAGACAAGGTTGGCTTCTTGCAAAGCGCCATGCCTATCCAATTCTCCAGAAATATCCTTACATAAATATAAGGATCTATATCAGGCGTAGTATACGTAGTATTGTGTATGTCGATCCAGTATCGGATGATCACGTGCTAGGCCTGGGGCTGGAATTGTGTCTGCCCCGTATGAAGCACATGTCGGATGTCTGGTAACTAGTCTCTATTATCGGATAAACATGACCTTGTCATTTTATCCCGATGACTGCAGTACATAAGAGTACTAGTACCGTATCTTACGTGACCATCATCTCCATATGACTGAAGCGATACTTCCGTCTTGACATCATACACAACACACTATGATTCTCGATATACCCAGAAGAGGCGTACACAGAAACCGGTTAAAGCCATGGATGACCAAAACCAAAGTATATTGATTGTCGTAAGTATTAGCGTTGCAAGTCTCAGGTTAAGACCAAATACACCTACCCTGATTTCGGACTTCCATAGACAATAGTCATACTACCAATGGAATTCCGAGGGGGTCTATCTAGAGCGAAGCTGTTTCCCGTACCATCGGTAAAACACAACCTCCTATTACACTTGCATGAGTATCCTATACCCAATATATGAGAACTATGATGTTATGCCCTCACAATGCGCACAAGTGTAATACTAGTCTTTTACGTATTTATCGATGTCCAATCTCGATAATACTCTGACTAGGGATATTTAATAATTTATCCTTCGTGGACTGATATTGTGTCATATCATTCTCCATCTAGGAACAAATCATAAGGACCATCCTATCATTTATACATCTTGGTGATCTAATCACAAATGATAAGAGAGCAATCTCCTTTGTCACATAGTTAATTTGTACAACAACACCGTGATCTATACAAATAGTGACGATATGGGTCATAATTGTCCAATTGTAGCAATCTCCTTAAGCTCTCGATGCCAATTGTAGGAAATGACTTTCCTTAGAGCGGCGGAAGTTGCTTGTGGTGGGCACCGGGTCCGGTATGGATCTTTAAAATTTTCTTTGCCTTCTCCCTTTGTTGAAGTAGCCGAAATCAATCCTTTTGGTGTCCAATGCTTGGATCAACCTCTCAATCTTCTGAACTATGACTCGAAACCAACAAACCAAAGTGTGGGCTTCACTCACAAAGATCGAAACTCTAAACAATTTAGAGAATTCAGATGTTACAATGGTGTTTGGATTTTGAAATTTCAAACACTCTCACAACACTTGTGAATGTTTGAAGTTCTTCTCTCTTTTCTTTCTCAAAACACTTGTGTGACCCATAGCATGGATTTTTAATATCATAAAACATCTAACATATCATGGATTTTTAATAGAAGGATGCCCTGTTGGACAATTATGACCCATAGCATCACTATTTGTACAGATCATGGTGTTGTTGTACAAATTAACTATGTGACAAAGGAAATTGCTCTTTTATCATTTGTAATTAGATTACCAAGATGTATAATGATAAAAGGTCCATATGATTAGTTCCGGATTGAGATGATATGAGACAGTATCAATCCACGAAGGTTTAATCATTAAACATCCCTAGTCGGAGTATTATCGAGATTGGACATCGATAATGCGTAAAAGACTAGTATTACACTTGTGCGCGTTGTGTGTAAATCGGTAAAAATGTAGTACTAGGTACGTACGTGTTCAGATAGTCCGATGACCAGATTTACTGCCAACATATTCGGGGATCTCATGGGTCGCTTCCCGAAGATTCACCGATGACGTATGACTCGCACTTTATTAATCTGGGATTAATTAGAAGAGATAGAAAATTAATCTGGGATTAATTATGGAGATATTTTATCTGGGATAAAATATTATTTAAAAGAGAGAGAATGATTAATTTTGAATTAATCGATAAAATAATATATTCGATATATTATACGAAATTGGATTTCGACGCAGAATTAAAATTAGATTTTAATTCGGGCGAACGAGTTAATTTAGAATTAATTCGCTAGCGATGTGAATAGTAATTTTGCTAGGCATAATTATTTAATGAATTTCATTTAATTACGTCGTAACGGAAAATTCGTTAATTCGGAATTAGCGAACCCGAGCTCGGGAGTGTTTGCGGGCGCACTCGCATTTCGAATTCAAGTGCGGCCACAAGTCCATCAAGCGTCAAATCATTAGTCACTTTGATTGATGTGATGTCTAGTCACTTTGAGTGATGTGACAACTTGTCACTTGTGATTGATGGTGGTGGTTGGATGGCTTAAATGCCATTTACCAAATTTTGAATTTGGTATATCTTTATTTGTTTTTTTTGGAAATGCAAACAACTAACACAACTTCTTTTTTTTCTCTTCTCACCTACGGCCAAAGGCCAATTTCTTTCTTTTGGTTCTCCTTTTGCCGAGAACAAGATGAAGTGAAAAGGAAATTTTGTGGCAAAAAAATTTCTTAGTACTAGCACACATTTGGAGTCATCCTAAGGTGATAGGGAAACTGTAGGACATAGAAATCGGCCACGCTGTTCTAGGCTCGCGGCCTAGTTGGGAAGTACGAAATAACATGGAGTCGCCACCCGGTGTGAACCGGGACAAAGATTTAAGGCCGCACTCACCCCTCGCAAGGGAAGACCTCAAACCTATTGGGTTCGGAATGGTCCATTACTTATGCCACATGTAATGATGTGATTTATGCAATATTTTAACCGAATCTACACAACATGCTCAAGAACAACATATATCTAGTTCATGTTTATAAAGATAAATCCTATGTCTAAGTTCGCAACAAATAACGTAATCATGCTTGAAGATAAATAACAAACTAGGCTAAATCATGCTTTAACAACAAATAAATAACCTACGAACTACAACATGCTCAAACACAAGTTCGGATGAGACGAAATACGTGTCTCTTAAGTGGTACGTGGTGTTGTATCCCGAGTACAAACCGCACTACCGTCCATTCGGATTCGGCTACGGAATTTACGTCTGGGTTTCCATCCGATATACCACAAAAGGGAACACATATTCTACTCATCCAACATTCACATCATGCCTCAATAAACGACTCTCATGCGATAATATTTTAAAATAAACAAAAATAAATGAAAGGTAATAAATAAAAAAGGTGCCCTCAAGTCTAACCTCTTTTTTCGTCTCTCGAAAGCGCGTTACACGACCGTCAGAAGGGCTATCACTCTGCAACTCTTCTGGTTCACTAATCCAACATTTTTCCTCGTTGTTTCGCTGTTTGCTTCGCTGTTTTCACTCCGTTTCGCTGCTGTTTTAGGGGTATTTTCTGGTCACAATTTTGGGTTAATTTGGGGAGTTTCGGGGACTGTTTTTTGGGTTAATTGGAGGGCTAAAGGTGCGATAAAACTGATCAGGTCAGTGGCTGTAATGTACGGCAGTTTGGTACAGTGCAGTGAGTGTTTTAGGCTTGGTTTGGGCGTGAATTGAGGGGCTGTGTGTGAGGCTGTTTTGCGGTTGGTTTGGGTACGATTTAGGGGCAGTGCAGTGAGGGTGTTTGCGTGGGTTTAAGGTGGCTCGTGAGTAGGGGACAGTGGCGTGAGTGGGGCTATTTGAATGATAGGTCTTAGCGTGAGTGGAGGGCTTATGGTGCGCAACCTAAGTGAAGGGTTATGGTGGCTAGGGTGGCTGTGGACGTGTGGAAAGGTGGTCAGTGGCGTGAACTGTAGGTCAATCTGTTGACGTGAGCTGAAGGGCGTGTGAGTGTTCGGTTAATTTGTAGTTCGTGGTGTTTGTTGAATGGGAGCCGATGTGGGACATGGAGCTGGGCCTTTGTGTGGCGAGAGAGAGAGGCGTTGTGGGTTGTTACTAGGTGGAAGGCTAGGCATGGAGTGTGGCTGTGTCCTTTGTGCGAGAGAGTGAGGGCTGCTCACGTGGGGATTTGTTGAAGGGTAGTGGGCTATTTGAAAGGTGTCGCGTAAAGGAAAATAAAGCGTGGTTGTTGCTTCAATTTGTGGCTCGTAAGGGAGGGCTGTTTAGGGTTAGGTGGCCAGGCGTGAAGGGCTTAGAACGTGTATTGGCTGAGTGGGTAAAGTCGTGTAAGGTGGCTTGTGGGTAGAAGGGCAGGTGGCGTGGAGTAGTATTGTGCTTGGGTTGAAGTTTCTCGCGTGAGGGCTGTTAAGTGAATTGGCTGAGTGCAGGTCTAGGGTTTTGACGTGAATTTGTGGCAGTGGACTGGATTGCGTGAAGCGTGAGGAGGGTGAGGCAGTGAGTGGTTGATCTGTGTGTGCCGTGTGAGTTGATGAGAGATGTGCCGTGTGTGATAGTGGTTTGTAGTTCGTGAGTGTGGCCTGTGTTGCCGAGAGAGTGAGGGACGTTAGGTTTTTTTGTTATTTGGTTCGTGTGAAACAGAGAGAAGAGCGAGAGAGAGTGGCCGTGAGTGGAGCTAGGGTTTATTTTGTTTGGGTTTTGTTTTTTGTGTTCTTTGGTGATTACCGTGAGTCTGAGGAGAAGAAGCCTATGGTTTATTTTTTCGTTGTGCCGTGAGTGGTGAGTCCTGAGAGGAGCCTAGGGTTTGCAATTTGAGTTATTTTTATAGTGAGAGGGTATTAGGGTTTGTGCATGGTTTTGAAAGGAAACAAATCATGTTAAAAGGGAGGGATTTGATTTAATTATTTAAGGAAAGAAATTATGTAATTTATGAGGGGATTATTTAAATTTAGAATGTGATTTAATTATTTAATTTGAGTTTAATTTAATTTAATTTAATTGGTTTTGATTTAATTGGTTTTAATTGGTTTTAATTTTAATTTAATTTAGATTTCATTTAATTTGTTTTAATTTAATTTAATTAGTTTTAATTTATTTTAGCTTAATTTGTGACATATATTTTAAATGTTTTAATTATTATTGGATGTGATTTAATGGGCTTGGGCTTAGGTTAAGTTTTAAAACGGAGGTCCAACAAGCGAACCCGAAGCTAAACAAGCGAGTTAAATCCGACCAAATGCTAATTTCCAACTTTACCCTTCCAACGTCCGTTTCCCGCGGCTTTCACAATCAAAGAGGTAGTGTCTCCATACGAGACTCATCATCGGGACTTATATGCAAAAATGCAGTGCCTACAGAAACCCACCCATGGGCATGGAATCACCATTTGCAAAGCTTGGAGCTTGGAGCATCAATGGAGGACATGACCGAAAATGAAGGAGCACAAAACCAGTCCAAAACCGTGAGCAACCTTGGAAGAAAGCTTGAAGATTTTTGTTGTTCCTCGCATCGCAAAATCCGATCAATGTAAGTGTGATTCTGCCATACCTCTTTGAGTATTCACATATGTTTCTTGCTTGAATGATCCTTGGGACTAATCTAGAAACCCAACAATGGTATCAGAGCCATTTTGAGCATGAAATTGAAATTAGGGTAAAATTTGGGTAAAAATGATTTGAGCATGTTCTGATGAAATTGATTGTTGATATATGCATGATCAATTTGATGAAAATTGGATTGGATCAAATTTTTCCCCATTTTATGGCTTGGCCGAAAGTTAGACTGCCCTATGTCATGGTGATTTTTTTATTTTTGATTCATTGGATGAGTTGAAATCATTTGGGAAATGTTGATTTGAGATTTAATTGGATTGAATTTTGAATTAGACAAATAATCCCTAATTGTCGTGGACTCGTAAGCATGGAAAATGATTGATTTTTTTATTCAAATGTGTTGGACATGTTTTGATGATGATAAGCATAATTAATTACGTAAATTGGTGTTTTGGAAATATTAATTTGATTAATTAATTATGGCATACACTTTAGGTTAATTAAATTATGAAATTTGGAATTTTGGTAATTTAATTAATTGGGCCAAATTTGGAATTGGGCTTGTAAAGTTGTAATTGGGCTTAATGGGCTTGGTTGGGCCAAGTTTGGTTTAGGCTAATTGGTGGGATCATAGGCCACTAGGAAACAAGGTTTCCCGAGTACTCCACAGATGGTTAGAGGCTCGCCGAAAAATAGTGGGAGGCAAGTATTAAATTTGCAATATTCGTTTAGTTACTTGCCAATACGCGCTCATTACAAATTTTTCGTCAAATATATTATATATTAGTTGGACTAATATTTAATGTTGTTTTAAATTAAACAGTTGGACTGTATTCAAACTACTTCAATTAATAGTTAATTTTATAATTGGATTATAGTAATCAATATAATTGAAGTTAACCTATTAAATTATAGTTGATTATATAGTTGGACTATAGTAATCATTATAATAAATGGTACATAAAATCGTTAATTCGATAGTTGGACTATTGGAATCAAGATAAATGAAAGATTAGTGTTTAAAACATAATCCTGAGAGAAAATGTTTTTTAAACGACTTTAATTTTCAAATTGGGAATAAAATCTCAGGATAGTCTTGGAAACCGAGAAGTTACTTTATTTGATATAGTGACGTCTCGAGCCTAAGCCCGGAGTTGAGCAAATAGTAGAACATAATATTTGGAATATTCATGTGATGATAAATTTACTGTTTAATCCGTTATGCTTGCCGCAAAGACTCCTTAATTTCTTAGTCAAAACTAAGGATTAGATCCTTATAGTATGATAATGAAATTGAATGATCTTCATAGATCTATCGTTAGATCTTAGAAGTACAAATTGTAATAGAAAACTCTTGGAGAGTTAATGGCTATACTCAAAGAGACAAAGCCAGAGTTTGCAATAGGGCAAGAAGCGCAAGGCGCATCTTACTTCGACATTCCAGAAGGCCAAGGCTTGGCCAAATGCTTCTAAGGTGTGGAAAATGGGCAAAGGCAAAATCATTATAATCTTCTGGGAAGACAAATGACATATCCCAAAATGTCTGCCTAAACTGTGGCAAACGGGGTCACTGAAAGCGTGACTGCCGTATGGACAAGGCAGACATGAAGGAAGTGAAGACCGGACAAGATTTCGATTTCAAATATTTTGTCATAAACATGTTCACTACTAGTATTAAAATTGGATTTTAGATACTGGATGTGGTACATAAATATGTACTGATGTGCAGAATCTACTGACAAGCAGGATACTGACTTCATATGAGATTGATCTGCGAATCAGAAACAGGACGAGAGTCGCTGTTTTGACCGTAGAGACCTAAGTTTAGGAACTACCCTTCGGGCGTGTACTTAAATTAGGAAACTGTTAGAATGTAACTAGTTTGACTAGAAACATTATCTCTATATCATAGTATAACTCATTGCGAGTATACCTTTATATTCTAGAACACTAAAGTGTTTCATTTTATAAAGATGATATTGAGATAAACACAGTAGATGTGAATAACAGTATTTATATTTTGAATATAAATAAATCTCATACGCATAACATGACAAACAAATAGCTCAAACTGATTTGATCAGATGAGACTTATTTGTGGTATTGTTGTCTGGGACACAATTAAACAAGACTCGTATATCCACACTTTTGAAGAGTGGATACTATGACGGATTTGATTCTATTCAAATAATGTCTACGAATCTAGTTTATTGGGCAAAGTGCCTAAAACACCTTTTACTTGGTAAAAGTGTAAGTGCCATCGATCTGTTAGCCATCGTTCATAGTGACGTAAGTGGGCCCATAACTAGCTAGACTAGAGGTGGATATGAATACTTCGAAACCTTTACGGATGTGGCATCGTGTTATGGTTATGTGTTTCTTGTGAAACACGAATCGGAAACTTTTGATAAATTCAAAGAGTTTCGACACGAAGTAGACAAACAGACCGGCTAAAGTATTAAAACCGTCAGGGTTAGACCATGATGGAAAATACTTAAGCAATAAGTTTCTCAAATACTTGAAAGAGTATAGTATTCTTTCAATGAGGACTCTGTTGGAAAATACTAAGCATCCCAAGATCGTTTCAAGCATTGAAAATAAGTGTGAATACATCGAGGGAGTTGCGGAATACTCGCATCGATCGGTTGAGCGACGCTTTGACGAACAAAAACTCAGTTTCTGCTCACTGCATGCTCGGCAGTCCACTGTCACAGCCCACTGCATTTTCGGCCATTGTTGCTCAAGAATCCAAGCTCTAAGCTTCGTCAAATGATTCTCGGCTCATTGGTGGACTTCCCTATCACCTTTGCATGTCTCTCGGAGTGCTAGCTCTCTTGATTTTTCCACAAAATCATGACCTTTGGCTTCCTATTGCTCTCGGTTTTCTGGGCAGATAACAGAAGCATGAACTGCCCACCATGGGCGTGAGAGGAGAGAAGAGAGTAGAGTGAGAGAGATGGTGTTGGTTGGTGAGAAAAGTGTATCAAATACACTTAATGAATTTCCAAAATTAATTACATCTTTTCTCTTTCCAAAATTCAAGCCTTTAAGGCTCCAACCACCAACATCAACTCCATCAATCAATGAATAGTGACTAGCGTCAATCACTCGAAGTGAAAGACATCTATCACTTGATTGACGGATGATGTGACGTTAGATGCGACTAGCGATTTGACGCTTGATGTGATTTACGTGCCGCACTCGAATTCGAAATCTGAATGCGCTCGTAAATAATCCTGGGCTCGGGTTCGCTAATTCCAAATTAACGAATTTTCCATTGCGACGTAATTAAATCTAATTTAATTAAATAATCATGCTTAACATAATTACTATTCATGTCGCTAACGAATTAATTCTAAATTAACTCGTTCGCCCGAATTAAAATCTAATTTTAATTCCGCGTCGAAATCCAATTTCGTTTAATATATCGAATATATTAATTTTATCGATTAATTCCAAATTAATCGTTATCTCTCTTTAATTGATATTTTATCCCAGATAAAATATCTCCGCTATTAATCCCAGATTAATTTTCTTTCTCATCTAATTAATCCCATATTAATTAAAAGGTGTGAGTCATACGTCATCGGTGAATCTTCGGGAAGTGACCCATGAGATCCCCGGATATGTTGGCAGTAAATTCGGTCGTCGGACTATCCGAACACGTAAGTACCTCGTACTACGTTTTACCGATTTACAAGACAAGGTTGGCTTCTAGCAAAACGCCATGCCTACCCAATTTTCCAGAAATATCCTTACAGGAATAAGGATCTATATCCGGCGTAGTATACGTAGTATTACGTATTTCGATCCAGTATCGGATGATCACATGCAAGGCCTGGGGCTGGTACAGTGTCTGCCCCGTAAGAAGCATATATCGGATTACGAGTAACTAGTCTCTTTATTATCGGATAATCATGACCAAGTCATATTATCTCGACGGTTGCAACCTTTTTAGAGAACCAGTTCTGTATCCTTACGCGATCATCATCTCCATATGACTAGAGTGACACTTCCGTCTTGACATCACACCCAACATAATACGATTCTCAATATACCCAGCAGAGGCGTACACAGAACCTGTTAAAGCCCTGGACGACCACAACCAAAGTATATTGATTGTCGCAAGTTTTAGCGGTGCAAGTCTCAGGTTAAGACCAAATACACCTACCCTGATTTCAGACTTCCATAGACACATAGTCATACTACCAATGGAATTCCGAGGGGGTCTATCCAGAGCGAAGCTGTTTCCCGTACCATCGGTAAAACACAACCTCCTATTACACTTGCATGGGTATCATATACCCAAATATATGAGAACTATGCCGTTTGTGCCCTCACAACGCGCACAAGTGTAATACTAGTCTTTTACGTATTTATCGATGTCCAATCTCGATAATACTCTGACTATGGATATTTAATGATTTATCCTTCGTGGATTGATATTGTCTCATATTATTCTCAATCCAGGAACAAATCATAGGGACCTCTTATCATTTATATATCTTGGTGATCTAATCACAAATCATAAGAGAGCAATCTCCTTTGTCACATAGTTAATTTTTACAACAACACCATGATCTGTACAAATAGTGACGCTATGGTAATAATTGTCCAACAATCTCCCACTTGGCCTATAGCCAGTCACTCGAGTGTCTGACACCCGAACTATGTACGGTTGGCTCAAACTGCTGAAAAGGTCTTTCATCAGCGGATTTGCATGATTATCGTCTGATGTGATTTATACGATCATTACATCACCACGATGTATGATCCGAATGAATCAGATGAATATCGAAGTATGTATCTGGATCGGTTATGAGACCATTAATTCTTTAGCTTGTGCTGAAGCCTAGCTCAGCTGCTAATAGTACTATATCTAATCTAATTAGATTTGTTATCGACCCAAATGGCTTCTATTGCTGCCTCAGCTGCAGCAATATTCTGCATTTGTTGTTTATTCGGTAACAGTATCTTGCTTGGAAGATTTCCAGCTTACTGACCGTTATTCAAACTGTATAGTACCGTTTGTGACTTTTAGTCGTCTTTATCAGTTAGGAAACTTGCAACAGTGATCCCAATCACTTCAAGTTCTTCATCTCAATAGTTTAAGACATCATCCTTAGTTCTCTAATATACTAAAGGATGTTCTTAACATCAATCCAGTGACTATCACTTAGATTGGCCTGTTTGTGAATCCATATGCTCAAAGCGTATGAGACACCAGGTCGCGTACATTTTTCAATGTACGAGTTCTCAGAGAGTTTTCTGAAAGTCAAGCTTTCACCGATTGTTATTTTATGGGAATATCATTTCCAATAAATGACATATTATCATTATTTATAGGACATCCACTGTCAGTGCGCTCCCACTAACCCTCTTATATACACAAGAATCTTTTCATTTTGAATTAAATCATAAACTATTATGATTACATCAAAATGATAATTCCAAGAACCTAATGCTTGCTTCAATCCCTCCATGGATCGAATAACCTGCAAACCTTGTTTGCTAGTTTAAGTACAACAAAATCGACAGGTTGTTGTAAACATCCTCCAAAAGGTTTCCTTTTCAGGAAAGCGATTTTCCCGTTAAAGCTGTCATATTTCATAAATGAAACACGCAGCTTTAGCAAGCATTATCCAAATGGATTTACCGTGGCAACATGTAAAAGGTTGAATCGTAATGAACACAATGTTGATAACAATACCTTCCGCTAAAAGCCTAGCTTTATACTTTGGTATGTTTCCATCCATGTATGTCTTCCTTGAAGACTTATATAGTACCAATAGGCACAATGCCTTGCGGTACAACAACTAGTGTCCAAACATAGTTGGTATACATGGAATCCATCTCGGACTTATGGCACTTTGCCATAATAGGGAGTTGATACCCTGTATCACTACCTCATACGTAGTCAGTTGGTATACCTCAATAAGATAGACATCTTTATGAGGTGAGATCAGAAACCAATACCCCAAGTTGTTTTCTGACTCTCTCCGACATACGCGGTTCTTGTGTATACAAAGATTACTGGTGTAGTTTCATCCTTGATGAACTATATGTGTTCCAATAAGGATTCGGTGCCTGGAATAGTATTACTCTGATTTTCATCGAGTTTTACTATCCTCCCATTTACCACTGCATATCGGTATTCCTCTTAGGAAAACCACATGGCGAGCAACAATCTAATTGTTCTCTTGTGAGTTGTATAAGTACTATACTTTGGTATCCCTAGGATAACCTACAATTGGCACTTATCCAATTTGGGTTTTAGTTTGGTATCATCCAAACATATGCCCAGCATACCCAAATATTCAAGAGTGAGAAACCCGATTTCTATCTTGTTCATATCTAATATGAGATCTGTCAACCAAATTTTATGGAACCTTATTCTAAATAAGTTTTACACTGTTAATGCGTATCCGTTGAAGGAATTGGTAGCTCAGAGCGACTCATGATTAACCTTATCATGTCCAACAAAATTTGGTTTATCCGTTCGGACACACCGTCAAAATGACGTGTTCCGGGAGGAGTCCTCATTGAAAGAATACTATACTCTTTCAAGTGTGTGAGAAACTTATCGCTTAAGTATTTCATCATGGTCTAACCGTGATTGTTTAATACTTTAGCCGATCTGTCTGTCTATTTCGTGTCGAAAACTTTGAAAGTTTCCGATTTGTGTTTCAAAATAAACACATAACCATAACGCGATGCCACATCCGTAAAGGTCACGAAATATTCATATCCACATCTAGCCTAGCTAGATATGGGCCCACTTGATTCACTATGAACTAGGGCTAGCAGATCGGTGGCATTTACACTTTTACCACGTAAAGGTGTTTTAGGCATTTTGCCCAATAAACTAGATTCGTAGACTTTATTTGAATGGAATCAAATATGTCGTAGTACCCACTCTTCAAAAGTGTGGATATACGAGTCTTGTTTCATTGTGTCCCAGACAACAATGCCACAAAAGTTTCATCTGATCAAATCAGTTTGAGCTATTTGTTTGTTATGTTATACGTTTGAGATTTATTTATATTCAAAATATAAATTATGTTATTCACATCTAATGTGTTTATCTCAATATCATCTTTATATAATAAAACACTTTAGTGTTCCAGAATATAAAGGTTCACTCGCAGCAGGTTAAACACTGATATGGAGATAATGTTTCTAGTCAAACTAGTTACATTATAACAGTTTCCAAATTTAGGTACACACCCGAAGGTAGTTCCTAAACTTAGGTATCTACAGTCAAAAAAGTGAATTTTGTCCCGTTTCCGATTCACAGAGAAATCTCAATTGAAGTCAGTATCCTGCTCAAAGCAGATTCTGAACATCAATATATATGTTTATGTACCACACTAAGTATCTAAAATCCAATTTTAATACTAGTAGTGAACATAATATGATAAACATATTTGAAGTCGGAGCCTTGCACCGTCTTCAATTCCTTCATGTCTGCCTTGTCCAAACGGCAGTCACGCTTCTGCGATCCCGTTTGCCACAATTTAGGCAGACATTTGGGGATATGTCCTTTTATCTTCCTAGAAGATAATAATGATTTTGCCTTTGCCTTTTTCAACATTTCAGAAGCCTTTGGCCAAGCCTTGGGTTTCTAGAATATCGAAGTAAGGTGCGTCTTGCGCTACTTGCCTCATTGCAAACTTTGACTTTGTCTCTTTGAGAATAATCATTAACTCTCCAAGAGTTAACTATTGCAATATATAGTACTTCTAAAATCTAAGTATAGATTTATGAAGATCCTTCAATTTCTTTATCATACTTTAAGGATCTAACCCTTAGTTCTGACAAAGAAATTAAGGAGTCTACTGTGACAAGCTTGGGGATTAAGCACTTAAGTTATCATTACATAAATCTTCCAAAGATTATGCTCTACTATTTGCTTAACTTCGGGCTTAGGCCTAATATGTTATTTTATCAAATAAAGTAACTTATTAGTTTCCAGGACCATCCTGAAATTAATTCCCAATTTGAAAATTAAATCAGTTAAATATATTTTCCCTAAGATTATGTTTTAAATGTCAATCTTTCAATTTATCTTGATTTTAATAGTCCAACTATTTAATCAACGATTTAGGTACTATTAAATATAATGATTATTATAGTCCGACTATATTAATCAACTATATTTTAATTTGTTTGAATATAGTCCAACTATTATTAAAACAACATTTAAATATTAGTCCAACTAACATTTAATATATATGACGAATGATATTTGATTGAGCGCGTATGGCAAGTAATTAAACGAGTATTGAAAATTCAATTCTTGCCTCCCACTATTTTTCGGCGAGCCTCTAACCCTCTGTCGAGTACTCGGGAAACCGTGTTTCCTAGCGGGCTAGGATCCCGTTAAATATCACACAATCTTGACTTTGGCCAACAAATTGTATGATAATTAACTAGGTAGATCTCTAAGATTAATTGGATCCAATCTAATTCCTAGATCTAGTAGGGGGACATCCAAGTCCGAAACATATATCTTATATATGCCAATACATACAATGTATTGCCTAATCTTTTTCCTCTTAATCAACTAAGCATTGGCTTTGGCACAACAAACTTAGTGATCCCAGTTAAGCGCGACCCATTGACCATGGAAAGCTTCGTAATCAATGTCGATGGACAAGAAGTGGTCTTGACTTTGGCCAAGAAACCACAACTTGGACAAGACACCAATATGGAACAAAGCCTTCGTGATTCAAACACATCTTCGACGGACAAAGGCCTTGACTTTGGCCAACAAGCCAATGCCAGTCTCGGATCTTTAGTAAGAATCACTCAATGAAAGGAAAAACGCTTAATATTTGTGAGGGTTTTTCGCGTGCAAATTGGCAACCAATTTATTATCTTTGTTAAGGTCTCATCATCATACACCCTTAAACATGCATTCTAAACACAAAAAAAGCATATATGAATAAATAATAATGATATGCGGATGGATACTTTACACATTGATCCTAGATCAAATCTCTCCATTTCTCTCTCCCGCTAGCACAAGTATTACTTCTACCTGTTACACTACACTTCTAAAGAAACCTCATTTACAATGAGGGGAATAGGTGAGAAGAGAATACAAAGAATAAGGAGGTAATAAGGCTGGACACGCAGGACCAATTAATAAATTCCAAATTTATTACAATAATTTCTAAAATTGCCCCACCCATCTAATATCCATCCGATATGCATTATTCATGCATCGCAACCATGTATTCACACAAGCATGTTATCAATCAATCTAATCAAATTAATTAATCTGATAATTAGTGATCATCCAATGTTCAAACAACGATTTGATTTTGCGCGAGTCAAACTCGTTTTGCGAATAAGTACGAATTCTCGAATTAAATTAAACTACAAAATTAAATCCAATTCAATTTGTATTTAATACTAATTCATTATTTAATTCCAAATTAAATATTACACTTTATTAATAAACCTTTTATGACTTAAATTCCAAATTTAATCGCTACGGGTCTCAAAGCCCGATTAACGTCCAACGTCAATTTAATTAAAGTCCAATGGGCTTTTAATTAATTTCTTAAGGCGTGGACTTTTGGTCAACTCGGGTCGAACCCAATAACCAAAGTCCAATCCGGGAGTTACCCCATAAGCCCAGAAATCAATTTAGGCTCATTAGGCCCAATTAAACTTTAAAGGTCCATTTGTCGCATTTGGGCTTTATGGAGGCGGTTTTGGGCCAAATTGGATCCAACCAATTTTGCCTAAACCCAAATTAGGACAACCAAGCCCAATAAGCCCATTTACAACATTAAAAGTCCAATTTCCAAAATTAGCCCAATTCAATTAAATTACAAAATCCAATTTCACAATTTAATTACCTAAAATGTATAACACAATTAATCATCCAAATCAATATTTCCAAAACACCAAATTAGCCTAATTAATCATGCTCATCATCATTAAATCATGTCCAACACAATTTAACAAAAATCAAACCCATTTACATGCTTTACTACTCTCGGAAATGGAGGGGATTTTGTGTCCGATTCGGTTTCAATCCAATTAATTCCACAATCGACATTAAATCAACATCCCAATTGATTCCAACTCATCCAATGAATCAAAAATCAAAAATCACCAAGAATTAGGGCTATGTTCAATTCGGCCAAGCCTTCCAATTGGGGAAAAAATGATCCAATCATAATTTCTTGAAATTTATCCAATCAAAATTCAATTAAACATGTTATAAGCATACTCAAACATCCAATTCATTCAAATCATGCTCAAAAACATTTTACCCAAATTTTAAGCCCTAAAATATTTTCATGCTTAACCTTGCTCTTGATACCACTGTTGGAAAATACTAAGCATCCCAAGATCGTTTCAAGCATTGAAAATAAGTGCGAATACATCGAGGGAGTTGCGGAATACTCACATCGATCGGTTGAGCGACGCTTTGACGAACAAAAACTCAATTTCTGCTCACTGCATGCTCGGCAGTCCACTATCACAGCCTACTGCAATTTCGGCCATTGTTGCTCAAGAATCCAAGCTTCGTCAAATGAGTCCCGGCTCATGGGTGGACTTCCCTATCACCTTCGCATGTCTCTCGGAGTGCTAGCTCTCTTGATTTTGCCACAAAATCATGACCTTTGGCTTCCCATTGCTCTCGGTTTTCTGGGCAGAAAACAGAAGCATGAACTGCCCACCATGGGCGTGAGAGGAGAGAGAGAGGAGAGTGAGAGAGATGGTGTTGGTTGGTGAGAAAAGTCTATCAAATACACTTAATGAATTTCCAAAATTAATTACATCTTTTCTCTTTCCAAAATTCAAGCCTTTAAGGCTCCAACCACCACATCAACTCCATCAATCAATGAATAGTGACTAGCGCCAATCACTCGAAATGAAAGACATCAATCACTTGATTGACGGATGATGTGACGCTAGATGCGACTAGTGATTTGACACTTGATGTGATTTGCGTGCCGCACTCGAATTCGAAATGCGAATGCGCTCGCAAATAATCCCGGGCTCGGGTTCGCTAATTATAAATTAATGAATTTTCTGTTGCGACGTAATTAAATCTAATTTAATTAAATAATCATGTCTAGCATAATTACTATTCACGTCGCTAACGAATTAATTCTAAATTAACTCGTTCGCCCGAATAAAAATCTAATTTTAATTCCGCGTCGAAATCCAATTTCGTTTAATATATCGAATATATTAATTTTATCGATTAATTCCAAATTAATCGTTCTCTCTCTTTAATTGATATTTTATCCCAGATAAAATGTCTCCGCTATTAATCCCAGATTAATTTTCTCTCTCATCTAATTAATCCCAGATTAATTAAAAGGTGCGAGTCATACGTCATCGGTGAATCTTCGGGAAATGACCCATGAGATCCCCGGATATGTTGGCAGTAAATTCGGTCGTCGGACTATCCGAACACGTAAGTAACTCGTACTACGTTTTACCGATTTACAAGACAAGGTTGGCTTCTAGCAAAGCGCCATGCCTACCCAATTCTCCAGAAATATCCTTACAGGAATAAGGATCTATATCAGGCGTACTATACGTAGTATTGCGTATTTCGATCCAGTATCGGATGATCACATGCAAGGCCTGGGGCTGGTACAGTGTCTGCCCCGTACGAAGCATATATCAGATTACGAGCAACTAGTCTCTTTATTATCGGATAATCATGACCAAGTCAAATTATCCCGACGGTTGCAACCTTTTTAAAGAACCAGTTCTGTATCCCTACGTGATCATCATCTCCATATGACTGGAGTGACACTTCCGTCTTGACATCACACCCAACACAATACGATTCTCAATATACCCAGCAGTGGCGTACAGAGAACCTGTTAAAGCCCTGGACGACCACAACCAAAGTATATTGATTGTCGTAAGTATTAGCGGTGCAAGTCTCGGGTTAAGACCAAATACACCTACCCTGATTTCGGACTTCCATAGACACATAGTCATACTACCAATGGAATTCTGAGGGGGTCTGTCCAGAGCGAAGCTGTTTCCCGTACCATCGGTAAAACACAACCTCCTATTACACTTGCATGAGTATCATATACCCAAATATATGAGAACTATGCCGTTTGTGCCCTCACAACGCGCACAAGTGTAATACTAGTCTTTTACGTATTTATCGATGTCCAATCTCGATAATACTCTGACTAGGGATATTTAATGATTTATCCTTCGTGGATTGATATTGTCTCATATCATTCTCAATCCAGGAACAAATCATAGGGACCTCCTATCATTTATATATCTTGGTGATCTAATCACAAATGATAAGAGAGCAATCTCATTTGTCACATAGTTAATTTTTACAACAACACCATGATCTGTACAAATAGTGACGCTATCAGTCATAATTGTCCAACAAACTCCTCCCGGAACACCTCAATTCGCTGGTGTGTCCGAACAGAGTGAAACCGAATTTTGTTAGACATGATAAGGTTAATCATGAGTCGCTCTGAGCTACCATTTCCTTCAAGGGATACGTATAAACAGTGCAAAACTTATTTTAAATAAGGTTCCATAAAAATCTATTTGACAGACTTCATATTAGATATGAATAGGAAAGAAACCGGGTTTTCTCATTCCTGGTGATTTGGGAATGTTGGGCATATGTTTGGATGATACCAAACTAAAACCCAAATCGGATAACTGCCTAATTGTAGGTTATCCTAGGGAAACCTAAGTATAGTACTTATACAACTCACTAGAGAACAATTTAATTGTTGCTCACCATGCGGTTTTCCTAAGAGGAATACCTATATGCAGTGGTAAGTGGGAGGAAAGTAAGACTCGATGAAAATCGAAGTAATATTGTTCAAGGCACTCATTCCTTAATAGAACACAAATAGTTCATCAATGATGAAACTATACCAATAATCTTCGAATACACAAGAACCGCGTAGGTCGGAGAGAGTAAAAAAACATCCTGAGGTATGGGTTTCTGATCTCACCTCGAAAATATGTCAATCTTATTAAGGAATACGAACTGACTACGTATGAGGAAGTGATAATAGGTATCGACTCCCTATTATGGCAAAGTGCCATGAAGTCCGAAATGGATTCCATGTAAACCAACCAAGTTTGGATACTAGTTGAAATACCGCAAGGCATTGTGCCTATTGGTACTATATGAGTCTTCAAGGAAGACAGACATGGAAGGCAACATATCAACGTACTAAGCTGGGCTTGTAGCGTATAAGGTATCGTTATCAACATTGTGTCGATTACGACAAAACCTTTTACTCGTTGCCATGGTTAAATCCATTCGGATAATGCTTGCTAATGCTACATGTTTCATTTATGAAATATGGCAGCTGGAACATCAAAATCGCTTTCCTTAAGCGGAAACCTTTTGGAGGATGTATATAAAATCCTGAAGGTTTTGTCGTACCAAAATGAGCAAACAAGGTTTGCAAGTTAACTCGATCCATGGATGGATTGAAGCAAGCATTGCGTTCTTGGAATTATCGTTTTGATGTAATCATAATGGTATATGATTTAATTCAAAAGGAAAATGATTCTTGTGTATATATGAAGGTTAGTGGGAGCGCACTGATAGTAGATGTCCTAAAAAATGATGATATGTCATTTATTGGAAATGATATTCCCATTATTACATCGGTGAAAGCTTGGCTTTCATGAAAATTCTCCGTAGAATTCTTGGGAGAAACAACCTTTATTCTAGGAATAAAGATCTACTGGAATAGATCTAAAAGTTGTTGGCACTCTCCGAGAACTCGTACATTGAAATAAATGTACGCGACCTGGTGTCTCATATGCTTTGAGCATATGGAGTCACAATCAGGCCAATCCAAGTGATAGTCACTGGATTGATGTTAAGAACATCCTTTAGTATCTGACCGGCGTAAACACACACGTATAACGCAAGCGCACGTATCGTTCAAGTAGTATAAAAATATCGATCCCACGAGGACTTAATTCCTACTGTTGTTATTAAATATTGAATCTATTTATTTATAAATATCTAATTGACGGTGAAGAGAATGCTTGTTTGATTGGTTGAAAGTGGTTTTACAAAATAAATAAATAAATAAATAAAAGACAAAAGAAAATACTAAGGAAAATAACAAAAGACACAAAGATCTAGGGTTGTGAATCCTTCTAATATCTTTTAAAAGATGAAGTGATTATTTTATGTTTGTGTAATAAATCAGTTTACTAACCTGGAACACTAAATTATGCAAAAGCCTCTGTCGATGGTCAGACCCAAATACCCAGTTTAACCCAATTGAACCATATGTCTATGTCAACCAAATTATCTGGATTCATTAAGTTTAAGTTCCAATTATGGCTACCCCCGCCCGACAGGTATATTCCTATCATGTAAGGAAATCTATTAAAGGGTTATCTATCCTCAAGGAAGATCGTGGGCTATTAAGTCTAAGGCTGAAACCTAAAATCCCTATGTCTAGTTCATTTTAGATTTACCACATCAATCTTATTGGTGATCAGACAACAAGAAGCATTAAGCTTAAGACTTAATAAGTAAACCTTTAAATTACCTAAACTATAAAATAACCCCTTATAAACCGGTGATATTAGAATTCATCACAACCCCAGATAACTAACACATAACTAGGGCTAGTAACAACTTAAAGTAAAAGACATAAAGTAAAAATACTGAAAAGTAAAAGACATAAAGTAAAACTGAAAAGTAAAATAAAATAAAATGCTAAGGTAAAAGGAATTACTTTTACTACTACTAATTTAGATATCTCCCATAAAATAATATAAAAACTTATGATAATATTACCAACCGACCATATAAGCGGTATCCTGATTAAGTCAAATTAAGTCCAACCAGCCATAAAGGCGGAACCAAAATTAAATTACCAACCGACCAATCTGGCGGTATCTTTTATTAGTCAGGTTTAAACCAGATTAAAATGAATTACCAACCGACCAATCTAGCGGTATCTTTTTTAAGTCAATATTTTAAATAGTGAATATATTATTTTTAAGGGAGATTAATCTAAATAGTAACAGTAAAAAATTACCTTTCACCCTAGCTGGGGAAGTTACCTTCTCATGGTAAATAGTAAAAACTGTAAAAAGTAAAAAGTAAAAATTAAATTACTATTATTACAAAACGTAATTAAAATTATTTACAAAACTAAAAATTAAAAACTAAAAAACTAAAAAACTAAAATAATCTAGAAAGAGAAACTCTCTCTTTAGAAAGAATAAAAGAGAGAGAGTGGTGCACTGAATTCTGAAATCTCAAGCTCAATTTACAGGCCTCGGTAGGCTTCCAGCGTCGTTACGCCAGATTTTGTCGACGTGGCACGCTCTGGTTCGCCGTTTTGAAGATTCTGGATAAGCTGATAATGTGACACGTGGCGCGGTGGTTGGGGTTCAATTATTGTGACACGTGGCGGCTTCTGATTGGTAGCTGAGATTCTTATCCGCCACGTGTCAGATAAGGATTAGATACTCAATGATTGATGCTGACGTGGCGCTGACGTGGCGACACTTGGGAAAGAGACTGTCGGCACCGTAGAATTGCGACACGTGGCACTTCCTGATTGGCTGATGATGACGTGGCGGTGACGTGGCGGTGTTGACTTGTTGACTTGCTGACGTGGCTGATGACATGGAGATGACCTGGAGTGACACGTGGCACACGTGGCGATGATGACTGTCGGCACCGTAGGATGCTGACACGTGGCACGGCGCAAGTTAGCATATCGGCTGTGATGGTGACACGTGTCACGGCGCATTTTAACAAAGTCAAACTTTTCTCAGATTCTGATTTGTGGACCCGGCGCACGTTAGCACTGTTCGGCGCATTTTAGGCGTCGCGACGCGGAAGGTCTTGGCGTCGCGACGCGAGAATTTACTAAAATGCCCTTTTCGTCCAATTTTCACTATTTTGGCCCAAATCACCTCCAAAGTATCCTGAAACTTTATTTATCTACAAAATAACACAAAACACATCAAAATATTCACAAAACTCAAGAAACTATACAAAATATTAGGTTAAATGACTGGGAAATAGTGATAGATTTACCACTCATCAGTATCTTAGATGAACTAAGGATTCTTTCTTGAGCTATGGAGAAGGAGAACTTGAAGTGACTGGGATCACCTCTGCAAGTTTCCAAACCGATATAAACGACTATAATTCGTAACAAAGGTACTATACAGTGAGCTGGAAATCTTCCAAGCAAGATACTGTTGCCGAATAAAAACAACAAAAGTGGAATATTGATGCAGTTGAGGCAGCAAGAGAAGCCTTTTGGATCGATAATAATCCTAATCAGATTAGGAGTAGTTCTGTTAGCAGTTGAGCTAGGCTACAGCACAGGCTAAAGAATTAATGGTCTCATCAATGATCCAGATATATACTTCAAATATTCATATGATTCGTTCGGATCATACATCGTGGCGATGTGATGATCGAATAAATCACATCAGATGATAACACTGCAAATCCGCTGACGAAAGCCTTTTCTCAGCAGAAGTTTGAGCGAACCGTATATAGTTTGGGTGTAGGACACTTGAGTGATTGGCTATAGGCCAAGTGGGAGATTGTTGGACAATTATGACCCATAGCATCACTCTTTGTACAGATCATGGTGTTGTTGTACAAATTAACTATGTGACAAAGGAAATTGCTCTTTTATCATTTGTAATTAGATTACCAAGATGTATAAATGATAAAAGGTCCATATGATTAGTTCCGGATTGAGATGATATGAGACAGTATCAATCCACGAAGGTTTAATCATTAAACATCCCTAGTCGGAGTATTATCGAGATTGGACATCGATAATGCGTAAAAGACTAGTATTACACTTGTGCACGTTGTGGGAGCATAACAACATAGTTCTCATATATTTGGGTATAGGATACTCATGCAAGTGTAATAGGAGGTTGTGTTTACCGATGGTACGGAAACAGCTTCGCTCTGGATAGACCCCTCAGAATTCCATTGGTAGTATGACTTTGTGTCTATGAAAGTCCGAATCAGGGTAGGTGTATTTGGTCTTAACCTGAGACTTGCACCGCTAATACTTGCAACAATCAATATACTTTGGTTTTGGTCCTCCAGGGCTTTAACAGGTTCTGTGTACGCCTCTTCTGGGTATGTTGAGAATCGTAGTGTATTGGGTGTGATGTCAAGACGGAAGTATCACTCCAGTAATAGTGGAGATGATGATCACGTAGGATACAGAACTGGTGCTCTTATGTACTGCAGTCATCGGGATAATATGACTAGGTCATGATTATCCGATAATAGAGACTAGTTACCAGAGATCCGATATGTGCTTCGTACGGGGCAGACACAATTCCAGCCCCAGGCCTTGCACGTGACATCCGATGCTGGATCGAAATACGCAATACTACGTATACTACTCCTGATACAGATCATATATTCCTATAAGAATATTTCTGGAGAATTGGGTAGGCACGGTGCTTTGCTAGAAGCCAACCATGTCTTGTAAATCGGTAAAAACGTAGTACTAGGTACGTACGTGTTCAAATAGTCCAATGACCGGATTTACTGCCAACATATCCGGGGATCTCATGGGTCACTTCCTGAAGATTCACCGATGACGTATGACTCGCACTTTATTAATCTGGGATTAATTAGAAGAGAGAGAAAATTAATCTGGGATTAATTACGGAGATATTTTATCTCGGATAAAATATTATTTAAAAGAGAGAGAACGATTAATTTGGAATTAATCGATAAAATAATATATTCGATTTATTATACGAAATTGGATTTCGACGTAGAATTAAAATTAGATTTTAATTCGGGCAAATGAGTTAATTTAGAATTAATTCGCTAGCGATGTGAATAGTAATTTTGCTAGGCATAATTATTTAATTGAATTTGATTTAATTAAGTCGCAACGGAAAATTCGTTAATTCAGAATTAGCAAACCCAAGCCCGGGAGTGTTTGCGGGCGCACTCGCATTTCTAATTCAAGTGCGACCCACAAGTCACATCAAGCGTCAAATCATTAGTCACTTTGATTGATGTGATGTCTAGTCACTTTGAGTGATATGACAACTTGTCACTTGTGATTGATGGTGGTGGTTGGATGGCTTAAATGTCATTTACCAAATTTTGAATTTGGTATATCTTTATTTGTTTTTTGGAAATGCAAACAACTAACACAACTTCTTTTTCTTTTCTTCTCACCTACGGCCAAGGGCCAATTTCTTTATTTTGGTTCTCCTTTTGCCGAGAACAAGATGAAGTGAAAAGGAAATTTTGTGGCAAAAAAATTCCTTAGTGCTAGCACACATTTGGAGTCATCCTAAGGTGATAGGGAAACCCACCCATAGGCATGGAATCACCATTTGCAAAGCTTGGAGCTTGGAGCATCAATGGAGGACATGACCGAAAATGGAGGAGCACAAAACCAGTCCAAAACCGTGAGCCACCTTGGAGGAAAGCTTGAAGATTTTTGTTGTTCCTCGCATCCCAAAATCCGATCAATGTAAGTATGATTCCGCCATACCTCTTTGAGTATTCACACATGTTTCTTGCTTGAATGATCCTTGGGACTAATCTAGAAACCCAACATGCCCTACCACTATTTTACATAAATTGATAATCCTAAAAAAAAAATACGAGAATTCAATAATTAAATTAAATTCTATAGCAGGAAGTAGACCTCACAAATATATTTGAACACACAGCTTTGGCACATTGTGCCCAAATATATTTGAAAGTAGATAACAATTATCAATCACATCCAATGTGACTCTTTAAAATAGGTCATGAACCGTTTCCGATCCTCACTGTTTTGGCATCTATAGGATGGAGCGTATTCAAGGCAATACTCGTCAATGTACATATCCAATGCACCAATGCATCACCTCACTGCTTTGGCATGTATTGGTATGCATGTTCGCTCGAATTTGTTTCTTATCAAATACGTTTTACCGGTATAAACAAATTTCCATTAACTATAGCCGCACTACTTTGGTAGATACAACCACGGTATCAGGAAAAATATTTATATCCGTATTGACGAGACAGACCCATTAGTGTACAATACACTCACAAAACACAAAGCCTTATTATGTGGATTTTACAAATACGGTCAAACAATCAAAATAATTGATCCAATCAATTAATTTTCAAGCATGTGCAAAATAAATTGAATTAAATATCAAATATTTAAGGCATGAAAAATTATTTTGGATGGGATCAGACGCTCTGATACCATTTTGTTGGGATAGACACAGCGGAAGCTCGCGGCGGAAGGCGAAAATGGTTTTTAAATGCTTTAAAATTTTTCGAACAAATTAATTAATATCAAATATTATTAATTCACTCAAAGTAGTTTAAATATATTGTTTATTAACAATTAATAACATAATATATTTCGTTACACGACGAATTACTTTACGAAAATATTTTTCAACAAATAATACGCCTAACAGGCAAACGGTCAAACCAGTTGACCAACAGCCAAGCCAGGGAAATTCGGTCACTCAGGCAGTGTTCGGTCAGCCCTTGGGCTGCCCGAACAGTGCCCCGTTCGCTAGGTTCACAGCCGGCACGCGTGGAGCCCGTTTCGACGTAAATTTCATCGTTTTCTCGCGTTTTTTCGCCCCGGAATAATTTCCGGAAGTTATCCACCACCCAATACACATCCAAAATCATCCAAATAACATATTTTTACATGAAAAATATTATGTTTTAAGAGACCAATTCAGATCTAATCCATTTATTATTTTCTCCAATTTTCATGCCAAAATTCAATTTATTCACAAAATTAATCCAATAATTTATACCAAATTAAATCACCCCAACATAATGCCTCAAGAACAATTCTAGGCAATATTAGAGTGGTAACATCACTCTAGAATGGCAATTTTAATTTTAAGATTAATTCTTTAATTAATCTAACTACACATGCGTAATAAAGAAAATAATTAAGGTTTACTTAAACAATCAACACCAAATTTAATCTATATACGTATCCAAGATACATATAATTTTTAAGACATGTAAAATATATATCAAATATATATTATCATACTGAGAATAAAAAACTAAGAAATTAGAAATTGGGAACTTTTATTACCTTAATTTCCAAGCTTCCAATTTCTTTGATTTCTTCTTCTTTGGTGTTAATTGAATTGTTTGAAACCTTAATCTCTATTTTCTCTATTTTATCAACACATGAGATGAGGATAAAGCTTTTCAAAATGAAAAAAATTTATTTCATATACAAAAGCATGCTCTGGCCGAATTTTCTAGCTAATTTTTAGTCAAAATTTGCTTTTTATTTGGCCCAATAATTTTGTCACAAGTTTTGATCTTATTAAAATGTAATTATTTGATTTTTGTTAATTAATTCCATGTGTTCAAAACACATGGTTTGGCCAATCGTAATTTGCCAAAAAATAATAAGAATATTCAACATATTCTTATCTAATAAATCAATTAATTAACAAGTAATTAATTAAATTATTTTAATTAACAAAAAAGATAAAATAAATACATGGAAAAATATTCCAAGAAAAATATTCCATTTAATTATTATTATTAATTAATTAATTAATAATAACAATAAAACAAGTGACAAAATTTAATAAGTTAATAATGTTGTATCTAATCTAAATTATGTATCGTTTACAAATACACATTATTTAATACGCATGTGTATATTATGAATAATTCGAAGTATCCATAATTAATTGCCCAAGTGCTCACCGAGTACACTTTATATTGTGGGACTCTCTAGGTTCAAGTTTATCCGTCATGGAAACTATTTCCATGTCCGTAATTTGTCCACTCACAAATTACGACGACAACAGATAATCGAGTTGAACCATCCAAGTCGAAGTCATTGCATATATAATCCTTCTGTCATAAGTTATCCTAATTATTCCGGAGATATAGATTAAACGTCAAATCTACGCTATGAACAATTCATCTGTCGCGACATAATTATGATTCTTCATAAATATTCGGAACTCGTTTCTGAATTATACCTTGGCCAATGATTTCAAAGAATCACAAATTGGACACCTAATCCCGTACACGGGACTGACAGATCCTCTCTGGATACATCACAGGATATCGTGAGTATCAGTCCATACTCGACGAACAGGCGGAGGTCTGATCTTAAAAGATCGTTGACGTGACTGTCATCAAAGTATGGAGGATATCTCACATATCCACAGTGGTATCACAAGTCAAATGAGCTAATATGATATTCGACTCCTAAAGATTCCTATTAACGTTGGTGTACCATCTATCAGGAATCTTTAAATGAGTCATTCCGTATTTATCCAATAAATACCTACGTGTCTATACGAGTCTCCCAAGACTCATGGTTTACTCAGATAAATCATTAGAACAATTCTAATATACGACACGTACCGGTCTCACGGGTTTACTAACCGACCAAGTATGTAAACCTTGACTAGGAACAATTAAAGAATGAATTATATTGTGATTTTTCTCAATAACAATTGTGGCGCTTTTGCAATTATGTCACAACTATTCATTTTAAGGTTTTGTACGCCTTTACCATATATAAGATTATATTGATGAAAATTACTTAATTGTATTCATAATAAAATAAAATGTACATCGTATTTACAATAAATACAACAAAATTTGGTGCGCCGAGCACCAACTCCAACAGTCTGTTGATCATCTCGTAGTGGAATTTTGAAATCGTTGGAGCTGGTATATTTTACAGTTTTAGGGGTGTATATGTAAGATTTTGGAAGTTTTGGACTTATTCATAAATTGGCATGATTAGGGACATAAATCTGTAAATTCTGTTTTTTAGTGAGTAATAGGTGATAACTGAGAGTTTTAGAACTAAATTTGATAATTTAGGAGAATATTGGGGATTAAATTTAAAATTTAGAAAGTTTAAGGGTAAAATCATAATTTTAGTAAAATATAGGAACCTAATCGTAATTTTATACTTTTTCCAGATTTTAGCAAGGACATATAGATACAGAGTATTTTTGCGTTGATTGAGGTAAGTACAATGCACAATGATTCCCTTAACATAAATATTTGTTGGTTGATATTTGATATATGAGTTTACGTAATATAGCATAAATATATTTATACACATATGTTTGGAAATTATATTGAGTAATTGATAGCATGAGAACATAAATTGTGAATGTAAATTTTGGGTATAACTGTATGTTTGTATTATGAATCGAAGTGTTTGAGTACTCTGTGACTTTGAGATGAGATTGATTGATAGAGTGCGATGAGGGGTGTTGTATTGGATATTGTGTGTTATTATTGTTATGCTGCCGAATTTAGTATAATAATGGTCGGAGATGCGAGGTTAGGCGAGGTTAGCAAAGTCGTGTGGTTCAGTCCCCCTCTTACACATTTATGCGAGGTTATATGGTGGGGAACCTTGGGAGGTGAGATATTGATACTCTCCCAATGGTTTCAATCCATTATTATATCGAATCCGGCTTGCAAACTTTGTTTGATTGAGTGTTTGTTGTGAATATGTTTTGTCTGAGATAGCTTTTATATGACAATTGTTGTTTTCATATATATATATATATATATATATATATATATATATATATATTCATATTTTAGTGGTGAGGTCATGTTGAGAGTATGAATGTTTTACTTACTAGACTCTTTAAGCTCACCCCCTTTTCCCAAACATCTCAATTAGTTCGCCGGCTTAACAGTAGCAGTATCAGTAATAGGATTTGACTCGTTTACCACAACCGCCAGTCAGGTTGGTCCAGACATTTCTTTTGGCTTTTAAGATAAGAGATTTTGGATAATTTCTTATTTTTCACATACTTTTGTTGTAAACATTTATTTGAGGTTTATTGAATTACATTTTGTGGAACATTATTTTCTTTGCAAATTTAGTTCAGTTGCATGACATGTAGATGCTCGAGCTGAAGTGGTTCGCAGACCCATTTCTAAGGTTGGGCCTACTATAGGGAGGGGGTCCTGACAAGGCCTATGTTAGTGGAGAGAATTAAGAAAGCCCATGCTCATGATGCTCGTTTGATGAGAATCACTGATGAAGTGAAGAAGAAATAACGTTCAGATTTTTCGCTTAGAAATGATGGTACATTGATGCATGGAGATATGTTATGTGTGTTTGAAGTTGAGAACTTGAAGATAGAGATCATGGAAGAAGCTCATTGTTCTATTTATTTTATGCAGACATACAATATTAATATGTATATAACTCTTAAGGAAAACCATTGTTGGAATGGCAAGAAAAAGAAGATAGCATAATTTGTATCAAAGTGATTAGTGTGCTAGCAGATTAAAGCAGAGCACCAACATCCTATAGGTATATTACAGTCGCTTCTTATTCCCAAATAGAAATGGGAACACATCACCATAGACTTCGTGTCAGGATTGCCTCATACGAAGAATGGACATGATTCAGTATGGATGATTGTCGTCAAATTGACCAAATCAGCTCATTTCTTACATGTCAGAGTTAATTACCCTCTAAACAAGTTAGCAGAGATCTACGTTGACAAGATAGTGAGACTCCACGGAGCTCCAATGTCAATTGTATCAGACAGAGATCTAAGATTTACATCTGATTCTAACCAGGTTTACAAGAGGCTTTAAGTACAAAAATGAAGTTACTTCTTTCCATCCTCAAACTAATGGACAGTTAGAGAGAACCATTCGGACCTTAGAGGATATGTTGAGATCTTATGTTATGTAGTTCAGAGGAAGTTAGGATCAACATTTATCCTCGATGGAATTTGCCTATAATAACAGTTGCCATGCTAGTTTGGGTACGGCACCTTATGAGGCATTATATGGAAGGAAATGCATGAATCTTATATATTTGAACGAAGCAGGTGAGAGGAAACTCTTAAGTCCTGAAATTATCTAGATCACTACTGATAAGGTAGAAATGATTAGATCAAAATTGAAGACAGTTTAAGATAGACATAAGAGATAAGTACATATAAAAAGAAATGACATTGATTATCAAGTGGCTGATGAAGTATTCTTGAAGGTTTCGCATTGGAAGAGTGTCATGAGATTTGGCAAGAAAGAAAAGTCAAGTCCTCAGTTTATTGGGTCTTATGAGATCTTAAAGCGAATTGGACCAGTTGCTCATAGGCTTGTATTGCCATGAGATTTTAAAAAATCACGATGTTTTTCATGTGTCCATGTTAAGGAGGTACAAATCGGATCATTCTCACATTTTACATAGATAATCAGTTGAGCTGAGAGAGGACTAGTAATATATTGTTATTTTATTTTGTTGTTATCTTTGTCCAAACTAAATTCAATTCTTGTTTTAAAAATGACAGATTTATATTGTAATGCTTCAATTAAGACAATTATGTTTTTTTTTTAGAATATAAAAGTGAAAAAATAAATCTTTTATAAAGGATAATTTTGTCTTCACATAATGTTATTTTTTCCAAATTGCTTTTCATTCTTAATATCCCAATTTGGATGGCTGGATGTTGATGAATTTTTTTTTTTGTTATATTCCCTTCCACTCTATAGTCTATTCCACCTCTTAAATTCAACCAACAAATTATTTTTAATTTTTTTAAGTTATATTTGATCATAAACGGTATATTTCCATCAATTCAAACATAACCTTAAATTATCTTAAATGTTGTATTTGAGCCTAATATAGCTTTGGATTTATCCCTAATGTGGCGATATATTATTGGTCATTTTTAATCCTTTTACTAAAATTTATTATTTTCAGAAAAAAAAAAAAAAATATCAAATCATCACAAGAGTATTTAAGTAGTTTAGAACATCTCTAATTTATTTTAAAATCCACGTCAAGAGATGTAGAGAGTGAGATATGATTTTTTTCATGTCTTATACATAAATCAAAATTATGAATTCATTAATTAAAAATTATTTATTTTTATTTTTATAAAAAGATTATCATTCTACTTTTGGTAAAATAAATTTATAATAATTAATAATTAATAATTTATATGTTGGGTACGTAGCCCTGAACGCGATTCGGTTTCGAACTGTAAACCAGACCGAATCAGAATCGGAACCGAACCGGTCAACGGTTCTGAGCCGAATTGGAATGGTCGAAGAATCGGTTCGGTTCTTCAAAATTTCGAAACCGAACTGGAATCGAGAGTTGAACTGAACCGGAACTGAACCGCAAGAACCGATCCGGGAAAACGAACCGTGGAATCGAATTAGTGAACAGAACCGGGGAACCGAACCAGAGAACCTAAAATTTTAACTAATTTATAATAATTTTTTATTTTACTTTTGTAGTTTTTAAAAAGAAGAACGAGTCACCTTTTAATATGATTTTGAAATAAGCTTTTATTATTTTTGAATAGGTTTTGGGGTAATTAATCATTTAACATTAATTAGATGAAAAATGAGTCAAAATTAATGAAAAATATTTAATAATTGTAACTTATATTTTCCCAATATTTTACTATAATCAAAATATTTAAAAATATTTTACTAATTTTGATAACTTGAGAGAACCATTTCGAGAACTGATTCCTATTTCAATTCCGATTCTTAAATCTGTTCAAAATCAAAACAGAAAAAAAATCGTAACTGAACCGAATCGAACTGTTATGGTTAGAATCCACCCGCGGTCACCCCTACGGTACGTATGAGTACTGTTGGAGATCTCTGACCCTTTTACTCAACTTCATTTGCGCTTCATCAAGAACAATGATGACTCTGACCTCGCTATTAGCCTTCATTTTGCCCCGCACTTCTTACGTAATCCCCACCATATTCTCTTCTCTCCGTAGAGTCAGAGGTAGAGCTGGAGCACATACCTTGGCTACGCCTCCACAACAAACCCTCCCAATCCCTAAGAGAGTCCCATTCACTGTCTCAGCTCATGGGCTGACATGGCAAGACCCTTACCATTGGATGAAAAACACCAACGACCCTGATTTTATCAACTACCTCAATCAAGAAAACTCCTATGCTCAAGCTTTCATGGCTGACACTCAAAGCCTGCAACGTACTCTGTTCTCTGAGATGACATATCGAATGCCCTCCAAGATTTCAACTCCTCCCGAGCGTTGGGGACTATGGTTCGTTCATTTTCTAATTCACACATATACTATTTTCAGTAATTTTAGATGTAAAGTTGAGAGTTTTTTTCATTGAAACTGGTAGATTCTGTAACTGTCATTAAATTGTATTTGGAGGCAATGGGCATTAGGCTGTGGTTTTATTGATCTTGCTAGGTTATACTACCAATACATACCAGAGGGGAAGGAGTACCCGCTTATATGCAGGAAGCTAGAGACCGAGAGAAGTGGTTGGATGCAGACTGTTCTTGGTAATGTGAGAGATGGATTTCGAAAGGAGGAGATTTTGCTTGATTGGAATGAAATTGCTGAAAAATATGGTAAGGTTTGCTTGACATCCATGGCAATCCCCCTTAATTTAGAATTTTTGTGGAGCCAACTTTGCCTGATATACTTGTGTTTTTGTCTGGTATAAGAGGCAAAAGGAAGTATTATTTTAGTATGAGATGAGGACAGTCAAGAGGAAACTAAATTCACAAATCTGATTACGTTATTGGACTCTTAGTAGTGCTTCTTTGCCATAGTTTTCACTCAATTTTATTTTCTATGAGGTTAGTTTTAATTGGCATTATTGCTTTTCTAGGTTATGTTCATGTGGGTACATGCAGAGTTTCACCAGACCACAATTTTCTTGCATACACACTTGACACTACTGGAGATGAACAGTTTGTACTTCACATTAAGGACCTTAGAAACAGATGTATAATTCCAAGGTTACCAGTTGATGGGGTTGTCAGCTTGGCATGGGCTCAAGACAACAGGACTCTCTTCTATACAATCTCGGATGAGAGTCAACGACCTCACAGGCAAACTCATCAATGTTTTGTCAAGCCTTTTTATTTGAAGATTGGGATACTTGCTCATCTATCTTTTTACTTATTTATTTATTTTTAATTTTTCCTGTTTTTCTTGGTAGGGTCCTCTGCACAAATCTTGGATCAGATCATACAGATGACGCAACAGTATACACAGAAGGTGATTCCAGATTTTGTGTGGACATAACAAGTACCAAAGATGGCAAGTTTATAACTGTGAATTCAAACTCAAGGACTTCTTCCGAGGAAGGAATTTACCTGTTTCTTTCTGTCTTCTTTTGGTATGTAAAGATTATTTTATTTTGGGAGGTTTATACTATTGGTTTCATTACAGGTTTATGTGATAGATGCAACCAACCCATTAAGTGGCTTGCAAAGAGTACATAAGCGTGTTTCTGGAGTACAGTATTTCTTGGAACATCACTATGGTTTGTTCTATATTCTTACAAATTCTCCAATAACTGAAAATGAGGAGCTCTCTGGTGGAGAGTCTGGAGACTATTACTTGGCTAGTTGCCGAGCAGAAGAATTGCGCTCAGCTAACTGGAAGGTACCTTTTTTGTTCTAGTTGGCTCTCTTATTCTGTGACATATCTGTTTTCCTCCTTTCATTACATGTTTCTGTTTTCTTTTCAGAATATCATTCTTCCTGGTGAAGATATTAGCCTACAAGACATGGACATTTTTAATAGACATCTGGTGCTTTTTGTCTGTAAGAAAGGTGTCCCCATGTTATGTTCCATCAATTTACCGATCGGTTTTGATTATAAGGTATTCAAATTTATGCTTTCACGCTTTTAGTTGCACAGAATCATCAAAATCACCTACTCAATGATGTTAAAGCACATCATAATACTTTCATCATGTTGTATATTATGACATAAACTACCGATCATTTTAGCCATGTGAAACTGAGATTTTCTTTTGAATATTTTACAGTATAATATTTTATAGTATATTATTGTGTTTTGTGAGATCAAGTGTATTTGTGCACATGGCTATAACTTCCCTTCCGTACATATAAAATGGAAATCAGCTTATACTATATGTGCACCGAAACTAGAGTAGAAATTTCTCTTACATGAAAAAATCTATAACATGCCTGGGCAAAAGAACAAAAAATTATGTGAAGTTGAGGGGCATATATTGTACCATTGGTAATTTTCTCATATTAGTCATCTTGGCCGTTGAAAGAATGTAGAGGTGTTGAGCAGCTCTACAACTAGCCATTTATGCCCTGGTCGGTCTTTGAACTATCTGGTAAAACACGGGAATTCAAAGCACAGATTATGAATCCATTTTTCCGTTACTTCCCGTTACTACTGACGTGTAAAATTAAGGGATGATAGAATATGTAAAGGACTAAAACAAGGGAAAGAATTACATAAATGATATTTTGAGTGTAATCCATTTACTTGTCTTATGTAGTTGTTGATTGTTATATCCTGACCTACTATGGCTGTTTTTCCCTTTTCTCTACTGACTTGAATTACCACTTCCTATCCCAGCACGCCCAACCCCCACCACACCAAAAAAAAATAAAAATTAGAAATGATAACAGATAAATAGGAATAAACCGTCCACCTTTATTTTTCCTCATAGGAGCAGATTTCAGAATAATTTTTAACGAGTCTTAATTGCTTTTATGCAGCATCAGATGGAGATTAAGAATCTTAACCCTTGGTTTTTTCCTCTTCCATCATCTTCATGTAGCATTGTTCCTGGTTCAAACCATGATTTCATGAACTCTGTATATCGGGCAGTACTCTCATCTCCAGTGGTATAACTTCTCATAAGCTTACTAGCTTGAATGAACTTGATGCTTTAAAGCTCTATGTTTCATTGTCTCTCACTCTTCTTTCTAGTAGCCAGTTGTATCTCAGAGTTAGTAGACTACGGACTACCTGAGGTACAACTACCCAGTACCTGGTTTCTTGGTTTCGTAATTATAACAATTTTCCAACTTCTGACTCTGCATTAGATAAAGAAAGAGAAAAAAATATCAACATCGTATCTGATTTCCTAAATTCCTGAAACTTTTCTCTCGGAATGCACAGATGCCCGATGTGATTGTTGATTATGACATGTCAAGACAGACATTCTCAATTGTGCAGCAAGAGGAACTAGGTGGTGCTTCTGATAGTGCCGGATTGAGTTCAGTTGCATGTGAGCTAGAAACTGATGAAGTTATTGATGCACAAAACTACGAGGAAAACAATCACCAGAATAGTGAGTTGCAGGAATGGAAGGTTTTTTCCAGTCTCTATTGTTGCGAGAGGAAGGAAGTTGTATCCCTGGATGGTGTCAAAGTTCCTCTCACTATCTTGTACTCTCGAAAAGCCTGGCATAGGGATCAGTCTCCTGGACTCTTACAAGCCTATGGAGCATATGGAGAAGTTCTAGATAAAAGTTGGTGCACAGACCGCTTGAGTTTACTTGATCGTGGTTGGGTGGTGGCATTTGCTGATGTCAGGTTTGTTAACTGGGTTTTCTATGATATAATTTTCTCATTGACTACTATAGTAGTGAAAATGTGGGTGCTTGTTGGTTCAACTTGTAAGTTCTTTTGGGTGGTACAAGGAGTCTTGGTCGAATGTGAATGTAAATGGTGTTGCTCGCAAAAGATTTATATTTTGAATGGCAATTTTTTTTGTGTCCAGGGGTGGTGGTGGTGATTGTTCATGGCATAAATTTGGCAGTGGATTGTACAAAAGAAATTCTATCCAAGACTTTATATCATGTGGTAACTACTTGGTAAATGAGGGCTATGTTTGTAGAGATAAACTTAGTGCCATTGGATACAGTGCGGGGTGTCTTCTTGTAGGAGCAGCTATAAATATGGACCCGAAGTTGTTTCGTGGTGCCATCTTGAAGGTTAGATCTTTCAGCAATATGCTTACCATTCTTTTACTAGCATGGGTGCTGGGTAGATAGAATAAGCATTTGCTTTCTTAGGATTATTAATTTATGTATTTAAGTTCTTTTAGACTGAAGGGATTTAGAAAAGGTATAAAAGCTTCTGAAGTTCTAAATAATCAGGGTTCAAAGTCTTAATATCTGAGATTCAATATTTTCTTTAGCTTCTTTCTTCTTCAAAACCAATTGGATCATATATGTCTGAGCTTCCTTCTTTTTCTCTTTGAAGGCAAAGTGCCAGCTCCTACTATTGCGAAATTGCACTATTTGTATTTCCTCTCATGTGTTAAAAGTTGGCACTCATGTTTGCATTGTACTTGTGTTAGGTACCATTTCTTGATATATGCAACACACTGTTGGATCCCAATTTGCCTCTCACCAAGTTGGACTACGAAGAATTTGGGAATCCCCATATACAATCCCAATTTGAGACCATCCAAAATTATTCTCCTTACGATAACATTTCTTCTGGTGTTTGCCATCCTTCAGTGCTTGTTACTGCATCATTTCATGACTCGAGGCAAATTCTTATCTTGTGCTTCCTGTTAATAAATTCATGGACACCTATATTTTACTTTGTGCATTTTACTTTATCGTATGTTAATTTAAATCAGACTTGCCCGTATGCATTATATCCAATAACTCATATTGATAGAACTTAAACATTCATTATCAGGGTTGGAGTTTGGGAAGCTGCCAAATGGGTGGCCAAAGTGCGTGATAGTACTTGCTCTGCTTGTTCTCTTTCAGTTATTCTGAAGACAAATATGACTGGAGGACATTTTGGTGAAGGTGGCCGATATAGTCAGTGTGAGGAAACAGCTTATGATTATGCTTTCCTGATGAAAGTTTGTGGGGACTGATAGCTGCGGCACATTAGGCTGACTTGTTCTGCAGAGGCTGTTTCAAGCAGAGCCGAAAGTCAAGACGACATGATGATTCTCCCTGGGTACATCTATGTTGACAATTGTGCGTGCTTAATTTTTTAATCCTTGACTAGAAAATTTTCTTTACTTCTAAAATTTTTAACTATTTGAACAAGAATCGCGGTGTATTAGCACTTTGGGACCGTTTAAAGTGCTATTTGCTCCATCCATTTGCAGTGACAGTCATTTGGAGGGTATCTTTAGCTCCTCTTTGTGAATGCCACAAGGTTTAAGGTTCTACGAGTGAAAGATAAAGAAATCTTGATCTCTGCAGTGTAGCTTAGCGTTCCTTTCCTACTTAAGTTCAGGATATCTGAGCTAAAAGCTTCGGAGTCAGTTACCTAAATATTCAAACGGTGCAAAATGAAGATGGAATATCCTGAAAGATTAATCTTGCAGTGTGGATATTGCTGATAGTCTTACTGGTGAATAAGTCTATGGCTGCTTGTTAACAAGTAAATGAATTCTAAAGCTCTTGAGCTAGTTTGTAGGTACTTTTTGGGAGTGAACTTCTACAGGAATGACTCTATCTAGACCGGGCCGGCGGTTCGGTTCCGAACCGGTTAATTCCGGTTCGGTTCCGGTTCCGGTTCCTTTCGGTTTTTTTTTTTTTTTTTTTTTTACTTTTTTGAAAATAAAACTCAAATTACAAATAATTACATTAAATTATTATTTTTGAAAATAATTACAAATAAAATTACATAATTACAAATAAAATTATGTAAATTACAAATTACGTTAAATACATTACATAATTACACTAAATTACAAATAAAAATCTTATCTAAAAAATTAAAAAAATATATTATTATATATATGCAAACCGGTTTCAACCGGAACCGTACGGTTCCAACCGGTTCGGCTAAGGGAGGAACCTAACCGAACCGGTTTGGTTCCGGTTCGGTTCCGATTCCGAACCGGAACCTTAGCCGGGTCTAACTCTATCCAGTTGGAAAATTCCTGTCACATACTATACCGAGGACTACAGAGAATTATTTGATGAAGAATTTGAACTGTGATTCACTACTTTACTATTTTTGTTTTTAATTTACGAATGTTTATTTTTTTTTGAGGTTGTGAGCTTTTAAAAATTAATCTCTTACTTTCTCTTTTTTAAATATTTATTTGTGGAGTTTATAAACCGAAAGTAACTAGGTCTGAAGTAATAAATATATATCCTCAAGCTGTCAGAAAATTTTTAGTATGCAATGGATGTATCATTCAATAATTTAATAATATCTTATCATGTGTCACAAATAGTAAAAATTAATTAAATAATTAATAATTTTATTTAATATAATTTTTATATATTATATAATTATTGATTGAAGTATCATATCAGAATTCCTCAAACTGTCAACTAGTCAATTAAGTTGGGCTATTTATTCATGCTTTAATAATAGAATTAAAGATCATATATTGGCTCCATTTATCTCATGAAAATGAAAAGAAATGGACAACCAATCATCACACCATTCCACCGATTTAATGTTAAATGCACAAAAATAAATAAAAATAAATAAATAAATAAGATCTTTTTGAATGATTTCCATATTTGTTTTTAAATAAAAACTTGGACATCATTTCTGTAACATTCCACGTCACTCTCGTGTGGAATTTTTGGACTGATTTATATATAAGGAATAGGCTCTTCTAGATTTGTTTTAAGTTCTAAGGCCCAATAACAAAACAGTGATAAATTGTATATTAAAAGCCATGCTATTTTGTATTAGAGCCCACTCATGATTTAATATGTGGACGGATATAATTTTGTTCCGTTATATTTCCAATTACCCCTTAAAAAGACGCAGGTCTTGAGGGTGAAGAATGTAGCATCCCACATCGCTAACCAGAAAGTTCATTTACAAGTTTATAAGTCATAAGTTTTCTTAAATTAATTGACTCATTTTGTATTGTAAAACCCAATAATAAAACCGTGACAGACTTATACCCGAAGTGAATAATATTTACTTGATTGGTATGCCTGGACGGTCAATAAACAATAACATCGAGCAACCATAGATATAGTGATAAATACTAATAGTAAAAATAAAGAAAATGAATTATCTATACATTAAAGTTTATTGAATCATACTAATGTTTCATTAATATATAATTTTTATATATTATACCACTTCTTTAGATATTAACTTTCGTTGGCGGATCACCATTAATTAGATTCCGTTGGGGATAAAAATAAGGTCTGAAAGCTGATATAATCATATTCAAAGGTTGAGAGAACCAAATCCAAATGCTAATACTTACATGAATTCTTTCTTATACTCATGCCACTGTGAGGAGTCGGACTCAAGATTCATATTATAAAATAAGGATGCCTTAACCGAGTGAGATAACACTTGTTGACATCTATATTCATTTTTGTTAGAGACTGAATTGAATAACCTTTGTATTTCAATATGAATTATAATTATAATGTATTGAATTTTATATTGGTAATACAGAAAAGTAAAATATGAAAGAAATAATAAAAATATATACAGTAAAAAATGAGAATCGAAATTTATGGGATTGTTTCTATAATAGGAAAATATTCTTCCTAAATAGAGAGATATTATTCCTAAATAATTTATTTCCTTACCACCCCCTCAAATTCAAGCTGATGAAAGAGAAGCAAGCTTGAGTTTGGAAACCAACTCATGAAATCATCTTGGATGTTGAGGCTTGGTAAATAGATAAGTAGATTGATCGTTAGATGAGATTTCATGAAGTCAAACAGTGTCTTGAGTGATATATTGGCGTATAAAATGACAATCAGTTTCAATGTGTTTTGTACATTCATGGTAGACATCATTATGCGTAATGTAGATGGCACTCATGTTATCACAATAGAGAGGTGTGGCATTAGAATATGAAACTCTCATTCCAAGCCAGCGATGTCAGAGGACTTCTTGGGTAGTGTTAGCAATGGTAGGATATTCAGATTTAGCAACAGAAATACTATTATTAAAGGATAGAGTTATTCATTTGCCTAAATGACAAGACATACAATAAAAACTTTAATAGAGACAATACCTATTGGGGTTTTTTTTTTATGGTAATTCAGGTAAAAGCAGCGGAACGCGGAAAATCAAAATTTTCCGATTTCAATATTTTTTCTTGGGTAATTAAAATAAAATAATTTATCTTAATTACTCAATACTTAAAAACTGAAATTTTTACCCAAAAATCAGATTTTTCAGTAATTACCATTTTGCCCCAAAACTTTGTATTTTTGTTATTTTAGTCCAAAATTGTCAAATACAATTCTAATTGATTCCAAATCAATCAGAAAATGATTTATACATGTCTAATACATGAAAATACAATTTGAAACTCATAGAAACAGAATTTTCATAATTTTCCGAATGGTCCCAAAACTTTCAAGAATTTGCAACTTGGTCCTTTTTATTCAAAACATGTCAAGATCAAATCCAAAAATTCCCAAATTTAATATACATCATATATACATCAAATCTCATCACATATATGAAAAACCCCAAATTTGGTGAAGGTTAAAAACCCTAATTTTATAATTTCACAAATTAACAAAATTAACATCAAATTAATTAAATTCAATACTTTAATTCAATTCCCACAACACCAAACAAGCCTCACCATCATGAAACAACTCAAGAACAATTCTAGGTCAATCATGAGTGGCTAAGTAACTCTAGAATGACAACTTCCATTAATATGGCAAAAAGAAAGCTTAAAGAATAATTTTAAGCATTCTAAATAAACATACATGCTTCCAACTTTCAATCAAGCTCCCAATCATCAAAACACATCCATAAGAAAGTAGAGAAGAAACTAAGCTACACATGTTGAAGCTTATGATCTTAGAAACAATTTTCAAGAAGAAGAAAGTAAGAAAATCCTTACCAAATTCCCAAAAATTACAAGATTTTCTTCTTTCTTTCACTTTTCCTCTCTTTCTCACTTTGTATTTGATTTTCTAGGGTTCTTAGATTTGAAACAAAAAATAAAAAGTGGCCTTCTATAATTCCCTTAATGACCGAAAATGAGGAAAAAATTGTAGGCCAAGTATTTTTATTTTTTTATTTCAAAATTGGAAAAATATTTAAAGAATATTTTTGGTTATAAATCATTAATCAAATTAATTTTTATCACAAAATATCCAATAAAATTATGCCAAATAAAACCAATCAAAATTGGCTACTTTATCCAATATAAATAAGCCATTTAGTTACTTAATAAAGTAAACTATATATTTAATTAATTTAATTATTTAATATTTAAATAATCAAATAATTAAATAAAAATATCTCAAATATATGTATTATATTTACATTAAATAATCAAAATACATATATTAATAATAAATGTCAAATATCATAATTCGACATTTAATAAATGGCCGAAAGTTCTCAAAAGCATGTATTTTCGTTTAACCGTTAAACGACTTATAAATAATCAGTATTATTTATAAAAGTTTCCCTAGTGCCCAACGAGTATATCTCATTAGTGAGACTCTCTAGGTTCAGGTATATCCATCACGAAATCTAAATTTGTGTCCATAATCTACCCACCCGTAAATTATGACGAACACGGATAAAATCTCTGAACCATGCAGGTCGAGGTCACTGCATACGTATAATCCTTCCGTCACAGGTATCCGTATTATCCCAGAGATATAGATATAAATGTCAAATCTCTTTAGGTATAATCTCGTCGACGATTCTATTAACAATCTCTTAAATAACACTTAGAACTGATTTCTACAGTGTACCACATGCCCATGGATTTGAAAGATTGCTAATTCCATAATGGATACCTATGCTCTGTACACAAAACTGACGGATCCTATCTTGATACGCACATGATATCCTGAGCATCAGTTCACACCCAACGAACAGGCATAGGTCTGATCTAAATAGATCGGTGACGTGACTGCCATCAAAGTGTGGAGGATACCTCATACATCCATAGTGGTACCTCAAGTCGGAGGATCACTATGCTCACTCAACCCGAGAAGATTCTTATCGACGTTGGTGTACGATCTATTAAGAATCTTCGGTGAGTCGTTCAGTGTTTATCCGATATAAACACCTAAGAGTCTATATGAGTCTCTTGAGACTCATGGTTCATTGAGAAACCATTAGAATCCAACATTCCAATATATGACACGTACCGGTCTCAGTGGGTTTACTTACCGACCAAGTAATTGCAAACCTTGACCAGAAACAGTTAAAGAATGATACTATTATGATACTTCTCAATGTCAGTTGCGACACTTTTGCAACTATATCATAACTAATCACTATATGATAACCAATCACCATATAATAAAAGAATTTATATTACAGAAACTGTTTATTTTATTCTTTAATAAAATATATACAACAGTATTTACAGGGAAATACATAAGAAATTGGCGCTCAGAGCACCAACCCTAACAAAATTTCTCACTTGCTCTAGTGCCAATATCGATTGTATCTAATACCCATCGACTCCACATGCTTATCAAATAACTTCGGAGGTATGACTTTCGTGAGCGGGTCTGCTACATTATCTTCACTGGGAACTTTGCACACGACAATATCACCTCGCGACACAATCTCTCGAATAATGTGGTACTTTCGTTCCACATGCTTCGATTTTTGATACGCCCTTGGTTCTTTTGCTTGCGCAATGACACCAATATTATCACAGTATAACAGAATCACATTCTCGATACTTGGGACAACTCCTAATTCTGTGATAAACTTCTTAAGCCAAACAGCTTTTTTTGCAACTTCAGAAGCAGCAATATGTTTCGCCTTTGTGGTGGAATCAGCTGTAGACCTCTGTTTGGAACTTTTCCAACAAACTGCACCTCCATTAAGGGTAAATATGAATCCTGATGTAGACTTTCTATTATCGGGATCCGATTGGAAATCAGAATCCGTATACCCATTAATATGCCGTTCATTTCCTCCATAAATGATAAACTTATCCTTAGTACCTTTAAGATACTTCGGGATATGTTTAACGGCCATCCAATGGTCATTTCCTGGATTAGACTGATATCTACTGGTTACACTAACTGCGTAGCTAATATCAGGCCTCGTACATAACATGACATACATTATGCTACCTAAACATGAAGTATAAGGCTGATTAGACATTCTAATCTTCTCATCTTCTGTTTGCGGACACATCTTCTTCGTAAGATGAATGCCATGTCTGAACGGTATATTTACTGTCTTACAGTTAGCAAAATTATACCGTTCTAAGATCTTATCTATGTACGTCGATTGGGATAACCCAATAAGCTTCATTTCTCTATCCCTATAGAGCTTTATACCCAAGATATAAGAAGCTTCACCCAGGTCTTTCATGGAGAAATTCTTACAGAGATAAGCTTTGATGCCTTGCATCATTCATATATCATTCCCAATGATTAGGATGTCATCGACATAGAGAACCAAAAATACTATCATACTCCCACTGGCCTTCTGGTATACACAGGATTCTTCCGTATTCTTGAGAAAACCAGACAATCTAATAATTTCGTCGAATCAAAGATTCCAACTTCGTGAAGCTTGCTTAAGTCCATAAATGAACTTTTTAAGCTTACAAACCATGCCTGAGGTTTCGCTGGATACAAAACCCTCCGGCTGTTCCATATAGATTTCTTCATCAAGAAACCAATTTAGAAAAGCTATTTTGACATCCATTTTCCAAATCTCATAATCATGGTAAGCAACAATAGACAATAAAATCCTTATAGACTTTAGCATCGCGACTGGCGAAAAAGTTTCATCGTAGTTGACACCAGGTCGCTGCGTGTAACCTTTAGCTACCAGTCTGGCCTTAAAGGTTTCAACCTTTCCGTCAAGCCCACGTTTCCTCTTGTAAACCCATTTACTACCAATAGGAACAATTCCTTCAGGAAGCGGAACCAAGTCCCAAACTTGATTCTGATGCATAGAGTCTAACTTTGATTTCATGGCCTCTTGCCACTTCGCGGAGTCGATGTCCAACATCGCTTCTCTATAGGTGTAAGGTTCAGTCTCTTCAATTAAGAGAACGTCTAGACTCTTTTCTTGTTTCAAATACAAGCGTTCAAGAGGTCTAGACACCCTTTGGGACTTACGGACTGTGTGTGTTGAAGGCTCTTCATCTATTTGAACTTCAGGTTCCTCCAATGGTTCGTTGGTTCCTGGTTGTACTTCATCAAGTTCAATCTGTCTTTGATTACCTCTTTCAACAAAAATTCTACTTCTAGAAATTTTACGAATCGAGCTACGAACATATTTCGATGCTCGGTATCATTGAACAAATATCCTTTCGTATTTGAAGGATATCCAACAAACCTAAACTTTTACCCTCGAGGCGAAAGCTTATCTGGCTGAGCCATCCTGACATAGGCAGGACAGCCCCAAATCTTAACATAATTAAGATTCAGTTTCGTACCAGTCCATATCACATATGGAGTTGTAGGAACGACATTGGAAGGAATCTTATTCAAAAGATGAGCAGATGTTAAAAGAGCATATCCCCATAAGTAATAGGGCAAATCTGTAAAACTCAATATCGATCGAACCATATCCAATAAAGTCCGATTTCTTCTTTCGAACACTCCATTGTGCTGTGGAGTACCCGGAGGAGTATATTGAGCGAGAATCCTATTCTCCTTTAGATAATCGCTGAACTCACCACTCATTTATTCACCGCCTGGATCAGATCGTATACATTTAATATATTTACCAGTCTATTTTTCTACTTCATTTCGAAATTCTTTGAACTTTTCAAAGGTTTTCGATTTTTGTTTCATCAAATAAACATAACTGTACAGTGACAAATCATCGGTAAAGGTAACGAAGTATGAAAAACTACTGTGAGCAGTGTGACTCATTAGACCACATACATCAGAAAGTATTAGTTCCAATAAGTCAGTGGCTCGGTGTCCTACATCCGAAAATGAGGCTTTAGTCATTTTACCCCGAATGCAAGATTCACAAGTTGGATAAGGTTCAATGGTGAGATACTGTATCAAACCATTCCTAAACAACTGGGATAGGTGTTTCACGCCTATATGAACCAATCTCATATGCCATAGTTCAATATTATTTATATCAGATACTTTACGTTTATTAATTCCAGCATTAAAGATATCTTGTGAGGAATGCAGAATGTAATGACCATGCTCATTTGGACAAACAAGGATCTGAACATTATATCTATCATATAAATATAAAGAACGATTCTTAATATTTACATTATAACCTTCAGTATCTAAAATAAAAAGTGATACAATGTTCGCAACACATCCTGGTACAAAAAAGCAGTCATGTAACAAAAGGCTCCCACTGGGTAGGGGAATCTCGCATAAGCCCACAACAACTGCATCCAAATAGTCGCCACTCCCGAATCGTAATTGCATCTCCCCAGATTTTAGCCGTCTACTTTCCTTCAGCACCTGCAACGAATTGCAAATGTGAATTGGACAAGCAGAAATAGCTTCACAAGCTAAAGAGATATCAATAATGGGAAAAATGAAGGTACCTGAAGTATATGCTCTTTCTATTTTGATTTGCGCCACATAGTCAGGACAGTTCCTTTTCCATTGGCCAATCTTGCTGCAGTGGTGGCATTTATCCTCGGCAGCTCTCTTGGGTTTAGCTATCTTACCATGTGGTGGAAGATTTGTACCCTTCTTTTTCTTCATTTTCTTATTCTTCCCTTTCTGTTTAGATTGGGAGGAAGTAGTAAGAGCAGTGGGTTTAGGAGGGCGAGTCGGTACTCCCTTCCTCAAATCTTCCTCCGCAGTTTGCAGCATCTTATACAGCTTCTGGTAAGAACAACTAATATTGAAATACATCACAAATTGGCGATATGATGGTGAGAGAGATCCAAGTATGACACTTCTTCCTAAAGTGTCATTAAGAGGTAAATTATAGCGCCTCAACTGTTCGATCAAATCAATCAGATGAAGTAGTGAGGGCTCACAGCCTGTCCCTCTTCCAGTTTTGCATGGAACAGTTCCATAGCAATTTTATGAATTGAGACCCGTTCTTGGTTCATAAAGGAATCTCGCAACCGCGTCATCATAGTATATGCGTCAGGCAATCCAAAATATTGCCTCTTAAGCTCCGGTGCCAAGGAACTGAGAATATATGATTTGATTCTTCTATCATCATCTCTCCACTTTTGGAGAGTCTCATGTTCCTCTGGTGTAGCATTAGGTGTTATGGCAAGTGGCAACGGACCTTCCAACATATATTCTATTTACTCAGACCCAAGAACAATTCTCAGATCCAAGTCCCAATCTGTAAAGTTTTCAGTGCCTTTAAGCTTGTTCGTATCAAGTATACGAGAAAAATGATTAGAAGCAGGTGCCGCCATCGTAAATCTATCATATAGATAGCGAAAAATGGTTAGCAGACTAAACAATTTCTTATAATATAAATCAAACAAAGCATAAATAGATCATGGATTTTTAATCTAAAAACGCCCCTCTCATTATTACATGCAATACTGTAATCCCCAAACAGAATGCAAACATACAATTAATCAAATTAAACATAATAGTGAAAGGTGGATCCTATTAATATATTTCAGCTCACAGCTTTGGCACGGTCTCGCCTACATGTATTTATTAGGTAGACAACTCATTGTCAATCACTCACTAATGACTCATGGGTTCCGGTCCTGGTTGTTTCTCGTTGTGACAGCTTTGGCACGTTCACAAGGAGGCGTACCAAGGTTAAACTTGTCAATGATAAATTCAAGATACTTGCGTAGTCCTGACAGCTTTGGAACGTTCAAGATTTCCGATTTCGCTTGAACTTATCTAGTATCACATATACATCCGGTATGGATAAATTTCTATCAACTACACCCTCACTGCTTTGGCACGATCTCAGATGCATCCATAGAATAGCTATCCCTAAACCGTATTGACAAGACGGATCAAGAAATATGCATCCAATACATATTACTTTAAAAACCTTATTTATTAGGGATTTTCCGCAAAGATGATACGTATTTAATTTAATCAAATTAATTAAATACAAGCATGTATAAAGTAATAACATAAATAAACAATAAATTTAAAGGCATATTCATATCATGTGTTTAGGTTCAGACCTGCTTTGATACCATTTTTGTTGGGGTTTTGGATGGTAATTCGGGTAAATGCAGCGGAACGCGGAAAATCAAAATTTTCCGATTTCAATAATTTTTCTTGGGTAATTAAAATAAAAAAATTTATCTTAATTACTCAATACTTAAAAAATGAAATTTTTACCCAAAAATCATATTTTTCAGTAATTATCATTTTGCCCCAGAACTTTATATTTTTTATCATTTTAGTCCAAAATTGTCAAATACAATTCTAATTGATTCCAAATCAATCCCAAAATGATTTATAAATGTCTAATACATGTAAATACAATTTGCAACTCAAAGAAACCGAATTTCAAGAATTTTCCGAATGGTCCCTAAACTTTCAAGAATTTATAATTAGGTCTTTTTTGTTCAAAACATATCAAGATCAAATCCAAAAATTCCCAAATTTAATATACATCATATATATTTATCAAATATCATCACATATATGAACATCCCCAAATTTGGTGAAGGTTAAAAACCCTAATTTTATAATTTCACAAATTAACAAAATTAACACCAAATTAATTAAATTCAATACTTTAATTCAATTCCCACAATACCAAACAAGTCTCACCATCATGAAACAACTCAAGAAAAAGTCTAAGTCAATCATGAGTGGCTAAGTAACTCTAGAATGGTAACTTCCATCAATATTGAAAAAAGAAAGCTTAAAGAACAATTTTAAGCATTCTAAATAAACATACATGCTTCCATCTTTCAATCAAGCTCCCAATCATCAAAACACATCCATAAAAAAGTATAGAAGAAACTAAGCTACACATGTTGAAGCTTATGATCTTAGAAATAATTTTCAAGAAGAAGAAAGTAAGAAAATCCTTACCAAATTTCCAAATATTACAAGCTTTTCTTCTTTCTTTCACTTTTCCTCTATTTCTCAATTTGTATTTGATTTTCTAGGGTTCTTAGATTTGAAACAAAAAACAAAAAGTGGCCTTCTATAGTTTCTCTTAATGACCGAAAATGAGGAAAAAATTATAGGCCAAGTATTTTTATTTTTTTATTTTAAAATTGGAAAAATATTTAATGAATATTTGTGGTGATAAATCATTAATGAAATTAATGTTTATCACAAAATATCCAATAAAATTATGCCAAATAAAACCAATTAAAATTGGCCACTTTATCCAATTAAAATAAGCCATTTAGTTTACTTACAAAGTAAACTAGATATTTAATATTTAATTAATTTAATTATTTAACATTTAAATAATCAAATAATTAAATACAAATATCTCAAATATATGTATTATATTTACATTAAATAATTAAATACAAAATATTAATAATAAATGTCAAATATCACAATTCGACATTTAATAAATGGCTGAAAGATCTCAAAAGCATGTATTTTCGTTTAACCGTTAAACGACTTATAAATAATCAGTATTATTTATAAACGTTGCCCTAGTACCCAACAAGTATATCTCATTAGTGAGACTCTTTAGGTTCAGACATATCTTTCACATAATCCAATTTCGTGTTCATAATCTACCCACCCGTAAATTATGACGAACACAGATAAAATATATGAACCATACAGGTCGAGGTCACTGCATACGTATAATCCTTCCATCACATATATCCAGATTATCCCAGAGATATAGATATAAACGTCAAATCTCTTTAGGTATAATCCCGTCGACGATTCTATTAGCAATCTCTTAAATAACACTTAGAACTGATTTCTACAGTGTACCACGGGCCCATGGATTTAACAGATTGCTAATTCCGTAATGGATACCTATGCTCTGTACACAAAACTGACGGATCCTATCTTGATACGCACAGGATATCCTGAAGATCAGTCCACACCCAACGAACAGGCAGTGGTCTGATCTAAATAGATCGGTGACGTGACTGCCATCAAAGTGTGGAGGATACCTCATACATCCATAGTGGTACCTCAAGTCGATCATTATGCTCACTCAACCCGAGAAGATTCTTATCGACGTTGGTGTACCATCTATTAAGAATCTTCGGTGAGTCGTTCAGTGTTTATCTGATATAAACACCTACTTGTCTATATGAGTCTCTTGAGACTCATGGTTCATTGAGAAACCATTAGAATCCAACTTTCCAATATACGACACGTATTGGTCTTAGTGAGTTGACTTACTGACCAAGTAATTGCAAACCTTGACCAGGAACAATTAAAGAATGATACTGTTATGATACTTCTCAATGTCAGTTGCGAGGCTTTTGCAACTGTATCATAAACAATCACTCTATGGTCATTTACGTCTTTATCATATAATAAAAGAATTTATATTACAGAAACTGTTTATTTTATTCATTAATAAAATATATACAACAATATTTACAGGGAAATACATAAGAAATTGGCGGTCAGAGCACCAACCCAAATAATACCCAGATGACATCTAGAGTCTAATAAATGCAACAAGCCAATGGAAGGAAGTCCCAATCTAGATTAGAGGGTTTGTAATGACCATTATCAGGGCAATGTTGGGGTTATTGAGGTTTGCGCTACATGACTTGTAAAACGTTTTTAATCGAATGAATTAACCGATATCATATAGTTATAATTTATTTCTATTTATCTCAAATCACACATCAATATTTAATATCGAGGTGTGATACACATTAGTGACTCAGGATAAAATTTTCGAAAAAAATTATGTTTCATGTGAACTGATTTACCGGTTTGACTAACCGGACAATCGGGAGAACTGGTAGGCCGATTCAGCTATGGAACCTGACCATGTCACTGTTAAAATGATTCGGTTACTATAGTAGTGACTAATCAGCCCTTATAATTTCAGAAATTATAATTTTACCTAAGTCACATTTTTGTAGTTTTTGCGAAAAATTCCAAAACGCTTCCTAAAATGTCCGGAACAATTTCAAAAATTACGGGAATTTTTCTACGCATTATAACATGCTCGATTTCATCCATAACATGGAAATTTCATAAATTAAACGTGTTTGAATCATTTTCATGCAATAATCCAAATTAAATTAAACCAACTACAGACACCACCTATGAAGTCCTCAAGAATAATTTTAGGTTACCTAAATGTAGTTGAATAATTTTAAAATGGTAGCTTAAGGTTAACTAATTAACCAAGTATAAATTAGGTATGCTAAATTCGAGCCTAATCACATGAGAATCCTTAAGCTGGCAACCTTTACTACTTAATTTTTTATCACACACTTTAATAACCTTTATTTAATATTAACCATTGAAACAGACAAATGCTTAGCATATCAAATATGAACTTATTCATTTTTAATGAATTAAATTCATTTTAAATGAACTAAAATGGAAGAGATTAAAATAAGCGTACCATAAAAGCTTGTGAATTTTCCATTTCTCCTTTATTTTTCATGTTGCTGCCGTGCGTGTATCAAATAATTGAATAAATTGCAACTTTTTGCCATTCTCATCCCCGTATGTGTTCAAAATTGAACAAATTGCAACTTTTTTTTTTTTTTTTTTTTGCAAATTGCCATTAATATTGTCGTGTGTGTAATATGTATTGGTCGTAAAATGGTGATAATGATGGCATTTATATTTTATATATCAACATATATAAAATATCATCACTTTATCCAATCAAAAAAAGCCAAGATTTTGTTTATTTGAAAAGCCTTGGATAATAACCACACACTTGTCAAATGTAATTTATTACATATATAAAATAGGCCCAAATTCATGGAATAAATTTTATCGTCATGTGAAATATATATATTTATTTAACAATTCAACAAATCGGATGAGACTGTACCACAATCTTCGCTACAAGCCTAGCTTTGTACGTTTGTATGTTGCCATCCATGTCCGTCTTCTTCTTGAAGACCCATTTACAACCAATTGGCTTAACGCCTTCTGGTGTATCAACTAGTATCCAAATTTGGTTGGTATACATGGAATCCATTTCGGACTTCATGACATCTTGCTATAAAATGGAGTCGATACCTTGTATCGCTTCCTCATACGTAGCCGGTTCATCTTCCTCAATGAGATTAATATCTACATGAGGTGAGATAAGAAACCCATACCTCTCAGGTTGTTTTCTGACTCTCTCCGACCTATGCGGTTCTTGTGTATTAGAAGATTGTGGTACAGTCTCATCCCTGATGAACTGTTCATGTTCCGTGAGGGAGTTAGTGCCAGGAACAATATCACTCTGATTTTCATCGAGTTCTACTTTCCTCTCACTTACCACTATTTTTTGGAATTCCTTCTCCAGGAAAACCGCATTGAGAGCAACAAATACCTTGTTCTCTTTTGGGTTGTAGAAGTAATATCCTTTGGTTTCCCTAGGATAACCTACAAATAGACACTTATCCGATTTGGGTTCTAGTTTGGTACCATCCAAACGTTTAACATTTTCCCATCATCCCCAAATCTCCAGGAATGAGAAACCCGGTTTCTTTCCTTTCCATATTTCATATGGAGTCTGTCCAACAGACTTTGACGGAACTTTATTCAAAATAAGTATTGCATTGTTCAATGCGTATCCCTAGAAGTAAATTGGTAGCTCTGTGCGACTCATCATTGACCTTACCATGTCTAACAAAGTTCAGTTTCTCCGTTCGGACAGACCGTTTAATTGAGGTGTTCCGGGAGGAGTACACTGTAAAAGAATACCATATTCTTTTAAGTAGTCAAGAAACGCATTGCTTAAGTATTCTCCACCACGGTCCGACCGTAATGTTTTAATACTTTTACCGGTCTATTTTTCTACTTCGTGTCGAAACTCTTTGAATTTCTCAAAAGTTTCTGACTTGTGTCTCATAAGATACAAATAACCGTAACGGGATGCATCATCCGTAAAGGTTACGAAGTATTCATATCCATCTCTAGCCTGGCTAGACATGGGCCCTCATACGTCACTATGAACGAGGGCTAACAGTTCGGTGACACATACACCTTTACCGCTAAAAGGCATTTTAGGCATTTTGCCTAATAAACAAGATTTGCAGACATCATATGAATTAGGATAAAATCCGTCCAAGTATCCACTTTTCGAAAGTGTGGATATATGAGTCTTGTTAATGTGTCCCAGACGACAATGCCACAAATAAGTTTCATCTATTTTACTCAATTTGAGCCTTTTGTTTGTCATGTTATATGTTTGAGATTCATTTATATTCAAAATATAAAGACCATTATTAACATCAGCTGTGTATATCTCAAAATCATATTTATAAACAAAACACCCAGTGTTCCGAAATACAAAGGTATACCAACATTGGGTTAAACAAGATACATAGATAATGTTTCTAGTCAAACTAGGTACATAATAACAGTCTGATAATGTAAGTACATGCCCCGAGGACAGTTCCAAAACATAAGTCCCAACGGCCAAAATGACGACTCTTGTGTCATTTCCGACTCGGAGGTCGATCTCTCATGAAGCCAGTCTCCTGCTAATCTGCAGATCCTGCACATCAGTACATATGTGAGTACCACATCTAGAATAAAAAATCCAATTTTTAAAACTAGAAGTTGATGAGTGGTAATTATATCACTATTTCCCACTCATTTGACCTAATATTTTGTATAGTTTCTTGAGTTTTGTGAATATTTTGATGTGTTTTGTAATATTTTGTATATCTTGGCGTCGCGACGCCTAACGTGCGCCGAACACTGCTAACGTGCGTCGGGTCCACAAGTCAGAATCTGAGAAAAGTTTGACTTTGCTAACGTGCGCCGTGCCACGTGTCACCATCACAACCGATCTGCTAACATGCGCCGTGCCACGTGTCATCATCCTACGGTGCCGACAGTCGCCATCGCCACATGTCGCCACGTGTCACTCCATGTCATTGCCATGTCATCGTCCACATCACCAGTTGACCAAGTCAAAGTGCCACGTGACTGCCACGTCATCATCAACCAATCACAGCGTGCCACGTGTCGCAATTCTATGGTGCCGACAGTCAAATTGCCACGTATCGCCACGTCAGCATCAATTATTGACTGACTTATCCTTATCTGACACGTGGCGGATAAGAATCTGAGCCGACCAATCAGAAGCCGCCACATGTCACAATAATTGAACTTCAACCACCTTGCCACGTGTCACCTTATCACCTTATCCAGAATCTGCAGCCGACGAACCAGAGCGTGCCACGTCGACAAAACGGGCATCGCGATGCTGGCTTGGCGTCGCGACGTCCGACCCCTACTGACGCCTATAAATTTAGCGCGATTTCAGAATTCAAAGCATGCCTTCCTTGAGTTTTGTAAGGACTCTAAGGATTGCATCTTGAGTGTTTTAGTTTTTGTAATTTTAATTTAGCATTTTTTTTTAGCATTTTTAATTATGCAATTTTACTTTTTGTAATAAAATTTTATTTACTTTTTTTTACTTTATGTTTTGTAGTTAATTTACCGCTGGGGTAAAAGGTGAAACATTTAAAATAATTATCTAGGTAAATCTCACTTAATTATAATTTATAAATTATAATTTAACCGGATTAATTAATGGCAGACTTTATTACCGCCTATATGGTCGGTCTAAATATAAATAACTTTACAGCCTATATGGCTGGTCTTTATGTGACAGATAAATACCGCCTATATGGCTGGTGTAATTGGACTAAATGGATTACCGCCTATATGGCTAGTTTTAAATATTTAATATTATTAATTCCTGAGAAAGCAGAACATAAAATAATTTATATATTATAATAAGTGAGATTCCTAGATAAGAAATATTAAATGTGGATCCTCTAATCCCAACATTTTATTTTATTCTAGGGAAGTGATGAAACACAATATTACTAGGCTTAATAATTGATTTAATTATTTATTGGGTAATTCTTTAGTTTGTTTATTGAGTTTTAAGCTTAATGCTTCTTGTTGTCTGATCACCAATAAGATTGATGTGGTAAACTTAAAATGAACTAGACATAAGGATTTTAAGTTTCAGACTTAGATTCAATAGCCCACGATCTTCCTTGAGGATAGATAACCCTTTAATAGATTTCCTTACAGGATAGACATATACCTGTTGGGCGGGGGTAGCCATAATTGGAACTTGATCTTAATGTTGGTTTCTATTAAGGTCCCAAGGATGAAATGAAGCATAAAACACATGTGAATACACAACAAAGTATGGCGGAATCATACTCACATTGAACGGATTGGATGCGTCGAAGAACACTTCTTTTCTCCCACTTGGTGAAGATCGACAGTGGGCTGTGATGCTCCTCCAATAATCGGCCATGGATGTCTTCAAAGCTCCAAGCTCCAAGTGGTGATTCCATGCTCATGTGTTCAGTCCCCTATCACCTTTGTATGTACTCAAATGGTGTGCTAGCACTTAGGAATTATGCCACAAAATTCCTTAGCTTCTCCTCTTCATTTTTGGTCCAACCAGTGAGAAGGAAGAAGAAGATGGCCTTGAGGCCAAGAGAGATGAGATGAGGGAGAGAAGGTTTCTAAAATCGTGTAAGATTGAGAGAGAGAGTAAAAAGAAATGTGTTAAGTGTATTTTATATTTATTTTGCAAAAATAAATCAAATACCAAAACCATTTCAAATCTCAAAAGTCAAAAAGCAAAAATAATCAATGCTTTCCAACTACCAACATCAATCACATCAATCAATCAAATCAAGTGACAAGTTGTCACATCACTCAAAGTGACTAATGATTCGACGCTTGATGTGACTAGCGATTTGACGCTTGATGTGACTTGCGTGCCGCACTCGAATTCGAAATGTGAATGCGCTCGCAAATAATCCAGGGCTCAGGTTCGCTAATTCCAAATTAACGAATTTTCCGTTGCGACGTAATTAAATGATTATGCCTAGCGAAATCACTATTCACATCGCTAACAAATTAATTCTAAATTAACTCGTTCGCCCGAATTAAAATCTAATTTTAATTCCTCGTCGAAATCCAATTTCGTATAATATATCCAATATATTATTTTATCGATTAATTCCAAATTAATCGTTCTCTCTTTAATTAATATTTTATCCCAGATAAAATATCTCCGTAATTAATCCCAGATTAATTTTCTCTCTCATTTAATTAATCCCAGATTAATAAAGTGTGAGTCATACGTCATCGGTGAATCTTCGGGAAGCGACCCATGAGATCCCCGGATATGTTGGCAGTAAATACGGTCGTCAGACTATCCGAACACGTAAGTACCTAGTACTACGTTTGTACCGATTCCAAGACAAGGTTGGCTTCTAGCAAAGCGCCATGCCTACCCAATTCTCCAGAAATATCCTTATTGGAATATGTGATCTATATCAGGCGTAGTATACGTAGTATTGCGTATTTCGATCCAGTATCGGATGTCACGTGCTAGGCCTGGGGCTGGAATTGTGTCTGCCCCGTACGAAGCACATATCAGATCTCTGGTAACTAGTCTCTATAATCGGATAAACATGACCTAGTCATAATATCCCGATAGCTCGAGCATATAAGAGAACGAGTTCCGTATCCTACGTGACAATCATCTCCACTATGACTGGAGTGATACTTCCATCTCGACATCACACCCACACACTACGATTCTCGATATACCCAGAAGAGGCGTACACGGAAACCGGTTAAAGCCCTGGAAGACCAAAACCAAAGTATATTGATTGTCGCAAGTATTAGCGGTGCAAGTCTCAGGTTAAGACTAATTACACCTACCCTTATTTCGGACTTCTATACACACATAGTCATACTACCAATGGAATTCAGAGGGGGTCTATCCAGAACGAAGCTGTTTCCCGTACCATCGGTAAAACACAACCTCCTATTATACTTGCATCAGTATCCTATACCCAAATATATGAGAACTATGTCGTTATGCCCTCATAACGTGCACACGTGTAATACTAGTCTTTTACGCATTATCGATGTCCAATCTCGATAATACTCTGACTATGGATATTTAATGATTTATCCTTCATGGACTGATACTGTATCATATCATTCTCAATCCAGGAACAAATCATAGGGACCTCCTATCATTTATATATCTTGGTGATCTAATCATAAATGATAAGAGAGCAATCTCCTTTGTCACATAATTAATTTGTACAACAACACCGTGATCTGTACAAATAGTGACGCTATGGGTCATAATTGTCCAACAATCTCCCACTTGGCCTATAGCCAGTCACTCGAGTGTCTTACACCTGAACTATGTACGATTGGCTCAAATTGCTGAGAAAAGGCTTTCATCAGCGGATTCGCATGATTATCATCTGATGCGATTTATTCAATCATCACATCGCCACGATGTATGATTCGAACGAATCAGATGACTATCGAAGTATGTATCTGGATCGTTGATGAGACCATTAATTCTTTAGCCTGCGCTGCAGCCTAGCTCAGCTGCTAACAGAACTATTCCTAATCCAATTAGGATTTATTATCGACCTAGAAGGCTTCTATTGCTGCCTCAGCTGCAGCAATAACCCACATTTATTGTTTATTCGGTAACAGTATCTTGCTTGGAAGATTTCCAGCTCACTGTGCCATTTTTCAAACTGTATAGTACCGTTTGCTACTTTTAGTCATTTTATCGGTTGGGAAACTTGCAGCAGTGTACCCAGTCACTTCAAGTTATCCTTCTCCATGGTTTAAGATAGCATCCTTAGATCTCTAAGATACTAAGTATGTTCTTAATATCAATCCAGTGACTATCACTTGGATTGGCCTGTTTGTGACTTCATATGCTCAAAGCGTATGAGACACCAGGTCGCGTACATTTTTCAATGTACGATTTCTCGGAGAGTTTTCTCGAAAGCCAAGCTTTCGTCGATTGTTTTATGGGAATATCATTTCCAAGAAATGATGTATTATCATTATTTATAGGACAACCACTGTCAGTGCGCTACCACAAACCTCCTTATATACACAAGAATCATTTCGTTTTGAATTAAATCATACACCATTCTGATTACATCTAAACGATAATTCCAAGAACCTAATGCTTGCTTCAATCCAAACATGGATCGAATAACCTGCAAACCTTGTTTGCTAGTTTTGGTACGACAAAATCGACAAGATGTTTTAAACATCCTCCAAAAGGTTTCCTTTTCAGGAAAGCGATTTTCCCGTTCAGCTGACATATTTCATAAATGAAACATGCAGCATTAGCAAGCATTATCCAAATGGATTTACCGTGGCAACAGGTAAAAGGTTGAATCGAAATCAACATAATGTTGATAACGATAACTTTCCGCTAAAAGCCTAGCTTTATACGTTGGTATGTTGCCATCCATGTATGTCTTCCGTGAAGACTTATATAGTACCAATAGGCACAATGCCTTGCGGTACAACAACTAGTGTCTAAACATAGTTGATATACATGGAATCCATTTCGGACTCATGACACTATGTCATAATAGGGAGTCGATACCTTGTATCACTTCCTCATATGTAGTCAGTTGGTATACCTCAAAAGATAGACATATTTGTGAGGTGAGATCAGAAACCCATACCCCATGTTGTTTTCTGACTCTCTCCGACTACGCGGTTCTTGTGTATTCGAAGATTATGGTATAGTTTCATCTTGATGAACTATTTGTGTTCCAATAAGGAATGGGTGCCATGAATAGTATTACTCCGATTTTCATCGAGTTTTACTATCCTCCCACTTTCCACTGCATATCGGTATTCCTCTTAGGAAAACCGCTCGGTGAGCAACAATTAAAATTGTTCTCTTGTGATTTGTATAAGTACTATACTTATGGTTTCCCTTGGATAACCTACAATTGTCACTTATCCAATTTGGGTTCTAGTTTGGTATCATCCAAACATATGCCTAGCATACCCAAATTATCAGGAATGAGAAACCCGATTTCTTTCCTGTTCATATCTAATATGAATTTGTCAAACAGATTTTTATGGAACCTTATTCTAAATAAGTTCTGCACTGTTAATGCTTATCCGTTGAAGAAATAATAGCTCAGAGCGACTCATGATTAACCTTATCATGTCCAACAAAATTCGGTTACTCAGTTCGGAAACACCGTCAAAATGATGTGTTCCGGGAGGAGTCCTCATTGAAAGAATACTATACTCTTTCAAGTATTTGAGAAAGTTATTGCTTAAGCATTTCATCATGGTCTAACCGTGATGGTATTAATACTTTAGCCGATCTGTTTGTCTACTTCGTGTCGAAACTTTAAAGTTTCCGATTGTGTTCTTCAAAAGAAACACATAACCATAACGCGATGCCACATCCGTTAAGGTCACGAAATATTCATTTCCACCTCTAGCCTAGCTAGACATAGGCCCACTTGCTTCACTATGAACTAGGGCTAACAGATTGGTGCATTTACACTTTTACCAAGTAAATGTGTTTTAGGCACTTTGCCCAATAAACTAGATTCATAGACTTTATTTGAATGGAATCAAATCAGTCCAAGTACCCACTCTTCGAAAGTGTGGATATACGACTCTTGTTTAGTTGTGTCCCAGATAACAATGCCATAAAAGTTTCATCTGATCAAATCAGTTTGAGCTATTTGTTTGTCATGTTATATGTTTGAGATTTATTTATATTCAAAATATAAATATGTTATTCACATCTAATGTGTATATCTCAATATCATCTTTATATAATAAAACACTTTAGTGTTATAGAATATAAAGGTTCACCCACAACGGGTTAAACACTGATATGGAGATAATGTCTCTAGTCAAACAAGTTACATTATAACAGTTTCCTAATTTAAGTACACACCCGAAGGGTAGTTCCTAAACTTAGGTATCTACGGTCAAAACAACGATTTTCGTCCCGTTTCTGATTTGTAGATAAATCTCAACTGAAGTCAGTATCCTGCTCATAGCAGATTCTGAACATCAGTATATTTATGTACCACACTAAGTATTTAAAATCTGATTTCAATACTAGTAATGAACATAATTTTGACAAACATATTTGAAGTCAGAGCCATACTCGTCTTCAATTCCTTCATGTCTGCTTTGTCAAAATGGCAGTCACGCTTCCGCGATCCCGTTTGCCATAATTTAGGCAGACATTTTGGGATATGTCCTTTATCTTCCCAGAAGATTATAATGATTTTGCCTTTGCCTTTTTCCACATTCCAGAAGCCTTTGGCCTAGCCTTGGCCTTCTAGAATATCGAAGTAAGATGCGTCTGACGCTTCCTGCCTTATTGCAAACTTTGACTTTATCTCCTTGAGAATAGTCATGAACAAATTGTATGATAATTAACTAGGTAGATCTCTAAGATCAATTAGATCCAATCCAATTCCTAGATCCAGTAGGGGGACATCCAAGTCCGAAACATATATCTTATATATGCCAATATATCCAATATATTGCCTAACTTTTTCCTCTGAATCACAACTAAGCCTTGGCTTTGGCACAACAAACTTAGTGATCCCAGTTAAGCGCGACCCATTGACCATGGAAAGCTTCGTAATCAATGTCGATGGACAAGAAGTGGTCTTGACTTTGGCCAACAAACCACAACTTGGACAAGACACCGATATGGAACAAAGCTCTCGTGATTCAAACACATCCTCGACGGACAAAGGCCTTGAGTTTGGCCAACAAGCCAATGCCAGTCTTAGATCTTGAGTAAGAATCACTCAATGGAAGGAAAAACGCTTAATATTTTGCGAGGGTTTTTCGCGTGCAAATTGGAAACCAATTTATTATCTTTGTTAAGGTCTCATCATCATACACCCTTAAATATGCATTCTAAACACATAATAAAGCGTGTATAAATAAATAATAATGATATGCGGATGGATACTTTACACATTGATCCTAGATCAAATCTCTCACTTTCTTCTCTCCCGCTAGCACATGTATTTACTTCTACCAGTTACACTACACTTCTAAAGAAACCTCATATACATTGAGGGGAATATGTGAGAAGAGAATACAAAGAGTATGGAGGTAATAGGCTGGACACGCAGGTCCAATTTAATAAATTCTAAATTTATTACAACAATTTCTAAAATTGCCCCACCCATCTAATATCCATCCGATATACATTATTCATGCATCACAATCATGTATTCACACAAGGATGTTATCAATCAATCTAATCCAATTAATTAATCTGATAATTAATGACCATCCAATGTTCAACCAACGATTTGATTTTGCGCGAGTCAAACTCGTTTTGCGAATAAGTACTCAAAGTACGGATTCTCGAATTAAATTAAACTACATAATTAAATCCAATTCAATTTTTATTTAATATCAATTCGCTATTTAATTCCAAATTAAATACTACACTTTATTAATGAACTTTTACGACTTAAATTCCAAATTTAATCGTTACTGGTCTCAAAGCCCGATTAACGTCCAACGTTAATTTAATTAAAGTCCAATGAGCTTTTAATTAATTTCTTTAAGGCGTGGGCTTCGACAACCAAAGCCCAATCAAGTAATTACCTCATAAGCTTAGAAATCAATTTAGACCCAATTAAATTTTAAAGGTCCATTAGTCGCTTTTGGGCTTTATGGAAGCGGTTTTGGGCCCAATTGGATCCAACCAATTTAGCTTAAACCTAACTTAGTACAACCAAGCCCAATAAGCCCAATAACAACATTAAAAGCCCAATTTCCAAAATTAAGCCCATTTAATTAAATTACAAAAAATCCAATTTCACAATTTAATTAAACAAAGAGCATTACACAATTAATTACCCAAATCAATATTTCCAAAACACAAATTTGTACAATTAATCATGCTCTTTTACATTAAATCATGTCCAAAACAATTTAATAAAAATCAAACCCATTACATGCTATTGTAGTCTCGGTAATTTAGGGGTTTTTCAATCTGATTCGGTTTCAATCCAATTAAATCCACAATCATCATTTCCCAATTGATTTCAACTCATCCAATGAATCAAAAATCAAAATCACCATGAATTTTATAACCCATTAGTTTCGGCCAAGCCAACTAATTTAGGGAAAATTTGTCCAATTCAAATTCAATCCAATCAAATCTCAAATCAACTTTACCCAATTGTTTTAAGTCATCCAATGATCAAAAAATAAAAATACCAAGACATTAGGGTATCAATTGAATTCGGCCAAGCCTCAATTTTTGGGGAAAATTGTTCCAAATCAATTTTCATGAAATTGATCCAATCAAACTTCAATACAACATCATTTAAGCATACTCAATCATCCAATTTCATCAAATCATGCTCAAAATCAATTTACCCAATTTTAACCCTAAAAGGTTTCATGCTCAATATTGGCTCAAGATACCATTGTTGGTTTCTATTAAGGTCCCAAGGATGAAATCAAGCATAAAACACATGTGAATACACAACAAAGTATGGCGGAATCATACTCACATTGAACGGATTGGATGCGTCGAAGAACACTTCTTTTCTCCCACTTGGTGAAGCTCGGCAGTGGCAGTGGCTCAGTAGTGGACTGCACGGCAGTGGGCTGTGATGCTCCTCCAAGAATCGGCAATGGATGTCTTCAAAGCTCCAAGCTCCAAGTGGTGATTCCATGCTCATGTGTTCAGTCCCCTATCACCTTTGTATGTACTCAAATGTGTGCTAGCACTTAGGAATTATGCCACAAAATTCCTTAGCTTCTCTCTTCATTTTCGGTCCAACCGTGAGAAGGAAGAAGAAGATGGCCTTGAGGCCGAGAGAGATGAGGATGAGAGGGAGAAGGTTTCTAAAACCGTGTAAGATGGAGAGAGAGAGTAAAAAGAAATGTGTTAAGTGTATTTTATATTTATTTTCCAAAAATAAATCAAATACCAAAACCATTTCAAATCTCAAAAGTCAAAAAGCAAAAATAATCAATGCTTTCCAACTACCAACATCAATCACATCAATCAATCAAATCAAGTGACAAGTTGTCACATCACTCAAAGTGACTAATGATTCGACGCTTGATGCGACTAGCGATTTGACGCTTGATTTGACTTAGGTGCCGCACTCGAATTCGAAATGCGAATGCGCTCGCAAATAATCCCGGGCTTGGGTTCGCTAATTCCAAATTAACAAATTTTCCGTTGTGACGTAATTAAATGATTATGCCTAGCGAAATCACTATTCACGTTGCTAACGAATTAATTCTAAATTAACTCGTTCGCCCCAATTAAAATCTAATTTTAATTCTGCGTCGAAATCCAATTTCGTATAATATATCCAATATATTATTTTATTGATTAATTCCAAATTAATCATTCTCTCTTTAATTAATATTTTATCCCAGATAAAATATCTCCGTAATAATCCCAGATTAATTTTCTCTCTCATTTAATTAATCCCAGATTAATTTTCTCTCTCATTTAATTAATCCCAGATTAATAAAGTGCGAGTCATACATCATCGGTGAATCTTCGGGAAGCGACCTATGAGATCCCCAGATATGTTGGCAGTAAATACGGTCGTCGGACTATCCGAACACGTAAGTACCTAGTACTACGTTTGTACAGATTTACAAGACAATGTTGGCTTCTAGCAAAGCGCCATGCCTACCCAATTCTCCAGAAATATCCTTATAGGAATATGTTATCTATATCAGGCGTAGTATACGTAGTATTGCGTTATTTCGATCAAGTATCAGATTTCACGTGCTAGGCCTAGGACTGGAATTGTGTCTTCCCCGTACGAAGCACATATTGGATCTCTTGTAACTAGTCTCTATAATTGGATAAACATGACATAGTCATAATATCCCAATAGCTCGAGCATATAAGAGAACGAGTTCCGTATCCTACGTGACCATCATCTCCACTATGATTGGAGTGATACTTCCATCTCGACATCACACCCAACACACTACGATTCTCGATATACCTAGAAGAGGTGTACATAGAAACCGGTTAAAGCACTGGATGACCAAAACCAAGTATATTGATTGTCGTAAGTATTAGCGGTGCAAGTCTCAGGTTAAGACCAAATACACCTACCCTGATTTCGAACTTCCATAGACACATAGTCATACTACCAATGGAATTCCGAGGGGGTCTATCTAGAGCGAAGCTATTTCCCGTACCATCGGTAAAACACAACCTCCTATTACACTTGCATGAGTATCCTATACCCAAATATATGAGAACTATGTTGTTATGCCCTCATAACGTGCACAAGTGTAATACTAGTCTTTTACGCATTATCGATGTCCAATCTCGATAATACTCTGACTATGGATATTTAATGATTTATCCTTCGTGGACTGATACTGTCTCATATCATTCTCAATCCAAGAAAAAATCTTAGGGACCTCCTATAATTTATATATCTTGGTGATCTAATCACAAATGATAAAGAGCAATCTCTTTGTCCATAGTTAATTTGGACAACAACACCGTGATCTGTACAAATAGTGACGCTATGGGTCATAATAGTCCAACACTTAATGAATCCAGGTAATTTGGTTGACATAGACATATGGTTCAATTGGGTTATACTGGGTATTTGCGTCTGACCATCGACAAAGGCTTTTGCATATTTTTGGTGTTCCAGGTTAGCAAACTGATTTATTACACATAGATAAGAGAATCAATTCATCTTTTTAATAATATTGTGGGAGTCACGACCCTAGATCCTTGAGTCTTTTCTTTTATTTTCCTTAGTATTTTCTTTTGAGTCTGTTTTTTTATTTTATTTTGCAAAACCACATTCAACCACCAAAAGCAATCAATTCCCTTCTCCATATAATTAAATACTTGTAAATAAATAGTATCAATAATTAATAACAACAGTAGGAATTAAGTCCTCGTGGGATCGATATTTTTATACTACTTGAACGATACGTGAGCTTGCGTTATACGTGTGTGTTTATGCCGGTCAAGTTTTTGGCGCCGTTGCCGGGGACTTATTTTTCTTGAGTTATTAATTTTGAAGCTATCTAATTTACTTGTATCTAATTTTCTTTATTTTTATTTGTAATTTTTATTTATTTCTTTGTTTTCAGGTGATTGAAAAATGGAACATTATTGGGAGATTGAGAGATCACGAGCTTACTAGAAGATACACCCCAAATCTGGGAGCAACAGTCCGGTTTTCTGAGGCCTGTTGTCCAGCCCAACAATTATCACTGGATGCCAGAACCAAACAATACCACATTTGCTCAACAAGATGCAATGGGGAGATGTGACATATGTAATGGTAACCACCCTAGAGATTATTGCGAATACAACTACCATCCAGGGTGGCAGAGCTATCAAGATCCTTCATGGTATGACGAGCCATCACATTTCACATAACCACATTTTCCATCCTATCCACCAACCACCTACAATGATCTTCATCAACAATCAGAACAATCAGAAGAAGATCAGATGATTGACATGCTTAAAGATTTGTTCAAGAAACGAGATGAAAAGTTAGATACAATGCTTGAAACATTCCAGAATCAACTCGAAAGTATTCAGAGACAATCATCATCTATTCAGAGGATGACATATCAAGTGAGACAATTAACAGAACCAATTTCAGATGACACAAATGAAGACTTCGAATATCCTGAGATTCATCATGACATCATAACAGAGGAGGAGGCTGAGCAGTATCAACAGCCAGAGGTATCAGTTAAGGAGCCCAAACCAGCGAAGTCTCTATTTGACTTTTATTATTCAGATTCTGACGAGGATGAAGCTGATCTATTTGTACCAATTGCACCAACAACGGAGGATCAAACTTTCAATCCTCAAAATGAAGATCTTGGAGCATGCTTTACCAAGATGTTTGATGAAGATCTACCTGAACCATCCATTCCAGTCGTATCAGAGGATGAAGACCTAATGTCAGAAACATCTTTACATCCTCAGATAGACACTTATGGAGTATGCATTTCACAGATGACGGATGAAGAGTTGAATACATAAATTTTAAAATTCATCTGTGAAGAAAAGATGGAGCAAGAAGCATATAAATGGAGGAGCAAATGTCAGACCAAATTAAAGATCTCAGGCATTCTGGAGAAACATCATTGTTTTGGGGAGTACAATTAGAGATATCACCCAGAAGCTTGACAGAATGGAACTTCCATTCCAAGTCAAGCACCATACGAGACCTCATGATTTTAATTCTTTCTTTTCAAGAACCACTGGAGCAACAAAGATAAAAAAAGGTGGCACAAACACGAAAAATGACAAAATTCTTTTTGCCACTTTACCATTGGAATAGACCCTTCAAAAGAAACGCTAACGGGATTGTCTTTAATCGGACATCCAAAATGACGCTGAAACCTCCTTAACAGATGGATTTCAGTCACGTCTGGCTGAAGACGAAAAATTTAGCGCTAGCAGGGAGGCAACCCATGCACTTTGTTGTAATTTCTATTTTTATATTTTGTGTATACATGTTGTAGAGTTTTTAATTTTGTGTGTTATTTTTAGGGAAAAGCTCAACCAAAGCATAAGACAGAAGGAATGGTGTTTGGCAAAGATAAGAGATAATTCATTAGCAATGGCTGAGTAAAGAATGGATTCTTGAGACGCATCATAATGAATTTATACTAAGTGAATGGCGTATGCGTACACAATTCTGTTGCCTTAATAATTGCTTTGATTTGCTTTTCTATTTTTTATTTCCTTTATTTTTTCCAACAAGATCTAAACTTTTTAAATTTTTCACGATTTATTTTAACGTTCATCTAATAATTTTCAGGTACTAGTGCTACTATTACTCACCCATTTTCAGGTTCTATAAATTCAGCTCTACATTTCTTTCTTCGACACATCCAGATATACATTCAAATAAGAGAAAGAAAATGGAAGCAACTTCATAGAAGCGAGTCAAGCGAATTTGTGTTTTCTATGGATCCAATTCTGGTAATAAACCTGAATTCATTGAGGCTGCAAAGGAATTGGGGAGAGTCATAGCAGAGAAAAATACGCACCTAGTATACGGCGGTGGCAATCTTGGAATGATGGATAGCATTTCAAAAGTCGTTTAGGAAGGTGGTGGTCATGTTTTGGGAATCATTCCAAAACCTTTGGCAGACGAACAATTAATTGGACCAACAAATGGAGATGAACGCATTGTATCAGGTATGTCTGAACAAATCCATGAAATGATCAATACTGCGGATGCGTTTATTACGTTACAGGTGGGCTTGGAATGTTTGAAGAAATTTTCACCGTAGCATCATGGGCACACTTAAACATTCATCAGAAACCCATTGGGTTACTTAACATTGAGCATTTCTTCGATTTTCTGTTTGTATTTCTTGCGGAAGCCAAAAGACATGAGTTCGTCACAAAATCTGTTCAAGATATTTTCCTGACTGCTATAAAGGCCGAAGAATTAATTGACCAAATCCTAGCCTTTGAACCAAGACTCGACCCCATTCTTTCCAAGTTGAACTGGTTAGATAGCGATCGTGGTAAGAAGCGTAAATTGGACATAGATCTTAATCAGTAATTTTTCTATATTTCAGCTAACCAGGTACTACCTTCTAAACTCTTCTTTTACTGTTTAAGACATTGGGGAAAGTGTCTCATTTAGGTTTGGGGGTGGGGATTAGTTAATAGTAATTGTTTTTATATTTTATTTTTAGTCCTAAATTTTTCGAAAAATACAAAAAAATTGTAAAATTTTCAAAAAATTACAAAAATATTTTATGTTTTTAGTTTGACTAAAAAGGTGAAATTGGTAAGAGATAGCTGAGTAAGGAGTTTCGACTCCTGAGACGTATCTCAAACCTATTTCGGAACAAGTTAATTTTTGTTTATTTCCTTTTGAATTATTTAATTTGTAAATTCTCCTTAACACTGACTAAAATGGATCTTCATATGCTCAGTTGGCAGGTATTATCAATATGCATAGTAACATACAGACATAAGCTAAAATTGAAAAGTTTGTAATATTAAGTGCTCTAGTTTAATTGGAGGAAGCATCTCAAAAAGTGATGGAGTAAAAAAAAAAATCTGAGATCCGAGTTATTAAGTCTGTAAGGGTGTTTTAACACCTAGTGCCCTAAAACCAACTGGTTTGGGAGTCACTGGCCCAAAGCTCGTTACATGGATATAAGATGCTGCAAAAATATATATATCTGAAGTTTGAGTAATTAAGTCCGTAGGGGTGTCTTACACCTGGTGCCCTAAAACCAACTGGTTTGGGAGCCACCGACCCAACACTCGCTACATAGACGGAAGATATTGTATATAAATAAAAAAATCAAAAATCATAGAAAAAATCAGAAAAATCCGAAAAAATTATTCCATTGCTGAAAAAAGGTGTGAATTCTGATAAAACTTTAAAACAAAAATATTACTCTCTTATCAACTACATTTGTGACTGTTGTGGGCAAAAATGAGTTGATTAATATTTTTTTGGCTGTGTATATGGAGAATGGTAAATATAATCGGAGAATTTACTTATTCAGTAATTTAGAAAGAAAGAAAACAACTAGTAACTTGGAGTAGAAGTTTCACTTGATTAGTCACTTACTTCTTTATTCTCTTTTCGCTTGTCTTTTTGCTTTTGTGTGCATTAGTTTTACTACATTTTGAATTTTGTAAAATGTTTATGGGTATCATTGCCGTAAACCCTCACGAGACTACAACTCGTCCAATAGGGACACCTAGGGTTTAAAGGCTTGTTACATACGCTAAATGCAACCGTGATCCCTACAAAAATGGCTTAGTTAAATTTTATTTTAAAGATGTTTATGTTTTTTATTTTGTGTTTTGCTCGAGGACTAGCAAAATGTTAGTTTTTGGGGTGTGATGAGTGGTAATTATATCACTATTTCCCACTAATTTGACATAATATTTTGTATAGTTTCTTGAGTTTTGTGAATATTTTGATGTGTTTTGTGTTATTTTGTAGATAAATAAAGTTGCAGGACACTCTGGAGGTGATTTGGGCCAAAACAGTGAAAATTGGACGAAAATGGCATTTTGGTAATTTGCCGCGTCGCGACGCCAAGACCTTCAGCGTCGCGGCGCCTAACGTGCGCCGGGTCCACAAGTTAGAATCTGAGAAAAGTTTGACTTTGCTAACGTGCGCCGTGCCACGTGTCATCTTCACAGCCGATCTGCTAACATGCATCGTGCCACGTGTCATCATCCTACGGTGCCGACAGTCGCCATCGCCACGTGTCGCCATATGTCACTCCATGTCATCGTCCACATCACCAGTTGACCAAGTCAAAGTGCCACGTGACTGCCACATCATGATCAACCAATCACAGCGTGCCACGTATCGCAATTATATGGTGCCGACAGTCAAATTGCCACGTGTCGCCACGTCAGCGCCACATCATCATCAATTATTGACTGACTTATCCTTATCTGACACGTGGCGGATAAGAATCTGAGCCGACCAATCAGAAGCCGCCACGTGTCACAATAATTGAACTTCAACCACCTTGCCACGTGTCACCTTATCACCTTATCCAGAATCTGCAGCCGACGAACCAGAGCGTGCCACGTCGACAAAACGGACGTGATGCTTACCGCCTATATGGCTGGTTTTAAATATTTAATATTATTAATTCCTGAGAAAGCAGAACATAAAATAATTTATATATTATAATAAGTGAGATTCCTAGATAAGAAATATTAATGTGTATCCTCTAATCCCAACATTTTATTTTATTCTAGGGAAGTGATGAAACACAATATTACTAGGCTTAATAATTGATTTAATTCTTTATTGGGTAATTCTTTAGTTTGTTTATTGAGTTTTAAGCTTAATGCTTCTTGTTGTCTGATCACCAATAAGATTGATGTGGTAAACTTAAAATGAACTAGACATATGGATTTTAAGTTTCAGCCTTAGATTCAATAGCCCATGATCTTTCTTGAGGATAAATAACCCTTTAATAGATTTCCTTACAGGATAGACATATACATGTTGGGCGGGGGTAGCCATAATTGGAACTTGATCTTAATGAATCCAGGTAATTTGGTTGACATAGACATATGGTTCAATTAGGTTATACTGGGTATTTGCGTCTGACCATCGACAAAGGCTTTTGCATATTTTCGTGTTCCAGGTTAGCAAACTGATTTATTACACATAGATAAGAGAATCAATTCATCTTTATAATAATATTGTGTGGAGTCACGACCCTAGATTCTTGAGTCTTTTCTTTTATTTTCCTTAGTATTTTCCATTTGAGTCTGTTTTTATTTTATTTTGTAAAACCACATTCAACCAACCAAAAGCAATCAATTCCCTTCTCCCTATAATTAGATACTTGTAAATAAATAGTATCAATAATTAATAACAACAGTAGGAATTAAGTCCTCGTGGGATCAATATTTTTATACTACTTGAACGATACGTGCGCTTGCGTTATACGTGTGTGTTTACGCCGGTCAGAAGTAGACATGTTTATTTCAATAACAAACAGTACATATGTGAGATATGTCATTTGCCTTCCCAGAAGACTTTGACGATTTGGCCTTGCCTTTTCTTATTATTATTCTTCTTCTTCTTCACACCTCCAGAAGCCTTCGGCAAAGCCTTGGCCTTCTGAGATTTCAAAGTAAGATGCGCCTCGCGCTTCTTGCCTTTCAGAAGCTCTGGGTCTACCTCTTTCAGCATCGCCATCAACTCTCCAAGAGTCTTCTCTTGGTTCATCATATTGTAGTTCATGATGAACCCGCCCAAGCAGTCAGACAGAGACGGTAAGATCAAATCTAGGAAGTCTCAACCTCAAAGGTTATGCCCAACTGACCTAGCTACTTGATGTCAGCAATCATCTATGACACATAGTGCTCGACAGATGTACCCTCTGACATACGTAAGAGAAAGAGCTTCTTTTGCAATTCATACTTCTGAGATCTAAGATTAGATCTATGAAAGTCCTTCAATTTCAACATCATGTTGTAGGGATCCAATCCATTGTTTTGAGGACGAAATTGAAGGGTCATTGCGGCAAGCATGACAGATTGAATAGTTGAGTTGTCATCACTATGAGTCTTCCAAAGATCATGATCAACTACCCGTTCATGTCCGGGCTCAGGCCCGAGAGGTCTGTCTATAACATAGAGTAACTTCTCGGCTCCCAGGACAATGCTGAGATTCATCTCCAAATCTAGAAAATTCGCACCGTTAAAGACATTATCGCCAATGACGATGTCTCTAATGCTAATCTTTTCAGTCATCTTGATTGCAATAGTAGAAATATCCAATCAACGATATCAGGTACAATCAAATGTAATGATTACTATAGTCCGACTATATAATCAACTACAAATGAAGTTATAAGAGTACAGTCCAACTGTTCAATAAAAACAATAAAATATTAGTCCAACTAATATAAATATATAATGAAGAAAATAATTTAAAAGCGCGTATTTGGAAAATATTAAACGAAATTACAAATCTAATACTGGTCTCCCACTATTTTTCGGCGAGCCTCTAACCCTCTATTGAGTACTCGAGAAACCTAGTTTCCTAATGGGTTAGGATCCCGTTAAATAACACACAACCTTGACTTTGGCCAATAAGCTGTATGAAACTTAACTATGTAGATCTCTAAGATCAATTGGATCCCATCCAATTCCTAGATCCGGTAGGTGAACCTCCAAGTCCAAGATATATATCAAATATATATTTCCTAACCTTTTCCTCTGAATCAACTAAGCCTTGGCTTTGGCTCAACAAGCTTAATGATTCCAGTTAAGCGCGACCCATTGACAGTGGGAAAGCTTCATAATCCATGTCGATGAACAAGAAGTGACCTTGACTTTGGCCAACAAGTCACAACTGCCCAAGACATGCGATATATAACAAAGCCTTCGTGGTTCAAACACATCCGCGAGGGACAATGATCTTGACTTTGGCCAACAAATCAAAGCCAATCTTGGATCTTGAGAAAGAACCACTCAATGGAAGGAAAACGCTTAATATTAAAGTGATGGTTTTTCCGTAAATTGGCATCCAATTTATTATCATTGATTAGGTCTCATCATACACCCTTAAACATGCATTCTAAAAGCATAATAAGGCGCGAATAAATTAATAATGATATGTGGATGGATATATAACACAATTTGTTCCTAGAACAAATCTCTCAATTTCCTCTCTCCCGCTAGCACTTTACATACTTCTACCCAATTACATAATACATTAAAGAAACCTCATTTACATTGAGGGGAATTGGTGAGAAGAGAAATACAAAGAGTAAAGAGATGATAGGCTCGACACGCAGGTCCAATTTAATAAATTCCAATTTATTACAACAATTTCCAAAATTGCCCCACCCGACAAATATCCATCTGATATACATTATTCATACAAATACATCCAAGTATTCACACAAAGAATGTTGTTCAATCAATCTAATCTAATTAATTAATCTTTTAATTAATGACCATCCAATGTTCATACAACGATTTGATTTGCGAGAGTCCAACTCGTTTAAGAATAAATACTCAAAGTACGTATTCTTGAATGATATCGAACTACAATTTTAAATCCAATTTAAATTGTATCCAATACTAATTCGAATTTAATTCCAAATTAAATAATTACACTTATTTATGTGCCTTAAGGACTTGGATTCCAAATCAAATCCAATTGGGTCTCAAAGGCCCAATTAGCATCCAATGCCTATTTAATTAAAGTCCAATGGGCTTTCAATTAATTATTTAGGCATGGGCTTTGGCCAATATGGATCCAACCCAATAGTCAAGGCCCAATTAGGAATCACCCTATGCCAAAAATCAATTTAGGCCCATTATGCCCAATTAAATTATTAAAGGCCCAAAAGTCATATTTGGACTTTATGGAAATGGTTTTAGGCCCAATTAGATCAAACCTAATTGTCCAAAACCAAACTTGGTCCAACCAAGCCCATAAGCCCATATATAACAAATTAGCCCAATCCAATTTTAAAGACTAATTTATATTAACATAATATTCCAAATATCACATTAATTTCATTTAAAGTGTAATTAATATAATTAATCTATTAATCTACTATTTCCAAAACATTAATTTAATCAAATTAATCATGCTTTAATTATCCAACTCATGTCCAACACAAATTGAAGCAAAAATCAATCTATTCAACATGCTCAATCTCACGGCAATGTCATGAAATAACATACAATTTTGATTTCAATCCAATTAAACCAACAATTAATATTCATTTCATGCTTTAAACTCATACAATAGTCTAAAATCAAAAAATCACCATGAAAATGCTAGGGTCAATTTTCGGCCATGCCAAGAATTTTAGGAATTTTTTGATCCAATCAATTGATTCAAATCTTATGATGCATAAATCCAATTCATCATCATCAAAACACAACCAAACAATCAATTTGGAAAAATACATACTCCAAGCACAAAATCCCCAAATAAAGTCCATAAATCTTAAACTCATATCATGCTTAGATATGGCTCTGATACCATTGTTAGTGTCCTAGACATGCCCAAGGTCTCTAAGTCATGATATTGTGTGTGAATAATGATGTGAGTTGTGGAAAAAACTTACATTGATCGGATGAATGATTTTCACAAATTTTTGTATGTTGGAAGCCCTTAGCTTTGTGTTGAGTGTTTCCAACCCAATGGTGAGTTTCCCTATCACCTCACAAGACTCCTAAAGTGCTAGCTTGCTTGATTTTTGAAGCAAAAATCAATGGAAAGGAAGAAGATGCTTACGGCAAAAGGAGGGAGAAAAAGAGAGTTAAGTTGTTTTTTGTTGACTTGTTTCAAAAACAAAAGGCAAGTGTAACAAAACTTGCTCAACACACTTTAGTTGTGTGAAAGATGGAATTAAATGAGCTCAACCACGAATTTTTCATCGCTAAATAATTAAATCCAATTTAATTAAATAATTATGCCTCGCAAAATTATTACGATAGTCACTTACTAATTAATTCAAAATTAATTCGTTCCCTTGAATTAAAATCCAATTTTAATTCCGTATTTAAATCCAATTTCAATTTAATATATCCAATATATTATTTTAGCCCAAATAAGTAATTACTTATAAAAATCCAATTTAACTATTAAATTTATTTATTGATTAATTCCAAATTAATCACGTTCTCTCTTCTATACGAATTTAATCCCAGATAAATTCTTGCCGTAATTAATCTCAGATTAATTATCTCTCTAATAATTAATCCCAGATTAATTCCGTTCGAGTCAAATGTCATCGGTGAATCTTTGGGAAGCGACCCAAGAGATCCATGGATATGTTGGCAGTAAATACGGTCATCGGACTATCTGAATACGTGCGTACCCCGTACCACGTTCCTACCGATTTATAAGACATGGTTAGCTTCTATCAAAACACCGTGCCTACCCAATTCTCCAGAAATATTCAACGAAGAATATATAATCTGTATCAGACATAGTATACAATGTATTGTGCAATACGATCCAGTATCGGATGTCACATGCTAGGCCTGGGGCTGGATTGTGCCTGCCCGTACGAAGCATATATCGGATCATCAACAACTAGTCTCTGTAATCGGATAATCAAGACCTAGTCATACTATCCCGATAGCTGCAGCATTTAAGAGTACTAGTTCTGTATCCCTGCGTGATTATAGTCTCCATATGACTGAAATGATACTTCCATCTTGACATCACAGCCAATACACTACGATTCTCAATAAACCCAGAAGAGGCGTACACAGAACCTATTAAGCTCCGGACGAAGAAAACCAAAGTGTATTGATTGTCGCAAGTATTAGCGATGCAAGTCTCATGTTAATACCATATACACCTACCCTGATTCGGATTCCCATAGATATATAGTTATACTACCAATGGGATTCCGAGGGGTCTATCCAGAGCGAAGTTGTTCTCAGTCCAACAGCTAATAGAACCTCCTATCACACTTGCATAAGTATCCAATACTTAAATATATGAGAACTATGCCATTAAGCTTCCATAACCCGCACAAGTGTAATACTAGTCTATTCCGCATTATCGATGTCCAGTCTCGATAATACTACGACTAGGGATATTTAATGATTAAATCGTTCATGGATTATTACTGTCTCATATCTTATTAATCCAAAACTAATCATAAGGACTTTTATCATTTATATATCCAAGTAATCCAATTACAAAATGATAAAATAGCAATTTCCTTTGTCACATAGTTAATTTGTACAAAAACACAATGTCTTTTACAAATAGTGATGCTATTGGTCATAATTGTCCAACATTTATATGTGTAGACATTGCATTTTTAGGCATAGCCTGATGATGAGTCTCTTATGGGGGCACTACATGAAGGTTTGGAAAGTTGCAAGGATAAATATTGGAAAGGAAGATAACTCCAGAGAATTTCGAAAAAATAGCTATGTAGAGGGCGGATATCACCGATGTCCAGCCAACCTTTTCTCAGTCCAAATATCTGACTGGATATATATTAGGTTTGTCCGATATATATAGTTCCCCAGATTCATTGACCAATCACTCTGATTTGATTGAGTGATTTATGTCCAGATGGGCATATATTTGAAATACTAAATCCGGCTGGACATAGATCAAGTTTTCAGTGAGAGTGTAGATTTTCAATTACTGAAATCATGAGAACTGATTAATGTTCGGCTGATCATTATTTTGAAATAAATATACAGCCAGACATAGATCAAGCTATTAGTGAGTGCACATATTTTCAATTACTAAAATCACTGGATCTGATTAATATTCGGCCGATTATTATTCTTAAATAAATATCCGGCCTGACATAGATCGAGCTGTCATTGATAATGCAGATTGGAAATCATTGAAATCAGGGAGGTGATTTGATTTCTCTTTCCTTTTTCAATCCCAGTTTGGGCACTATAAAAATAAGAGTCCAAATTCTTCACAAAGTGGGTCTTAAAGAAAGCTTTTGGAGGATAATAGATAACAATTCATAAAAGCTCACCATCCCAGCAAGAGAGAAAAACAATGAGAAAAATTCCATGAGTTTCTTGGAGTTTTATCCTTGCGGTAAGTAATCCAATAACTATATAGTTTTCAAATTTTCTTTCCGAGCTAACTATACCTAAGGTATGACCCGAGGGCTCCCTAATCTCTATTTCCATCGTATTTTGCATCTTTATCTTTCTGATCTTACACAGTACTCTATTCGAACTTGATATAGATTCAGCTGGACACAATCTGTTTATAAATGCCCGACAAAATCTAAAATATCCAGCAAGCTTCTCTTAAACCAAGACGGGAAAATATACACCTATTATTCTATTATCCTTAGGACCATGTTACGTTATTACTATTTTAATTATTTTATTACTACTGACTCTATTTACAATCGTTTTATTATTTCCATGTTATTATTACTTCATTATTACTGCTGCTATGCATGATTCTATATTTTTGTCTTTTTGGTTTACGCAACATATCCGGCCAGGCTTGAGATAAGTTTGGCCGGGCGTCAATGATATGAAATATGTATGGCTTGGCTTCAGAGAAGCCAGACCGGTGAGATATGTACTATATTCTAGTTAATTAGTGTTTTGCTACTGCTCTAACAATTTCTAGATGTTTATGACTATCAATATTGCTCTATTATTTTTATTATTAATGATTGCGCCCATGTATGCTTAAATTATTATTTCATGATGTTGCATTCTAAGACTTGTATAAACCTCTTCCAAACCTGAATATTATATCGAAGTTAATAAAGAATCATAGCGAACCCCAACTGGTTTAAGGTCGGCTCTTGCGAGGGGTGTAGTGAGGCATTAAATCATTCTCATTGTTTCATACTGGGTGGCGACTCCATCATTCTCCTAATAGTCCCCCGTGGGATATCCGTACTCTCTATGGGCTACGAACCCAATAGTGTTGTGGTCATCGACATCATAGATATTGAGGTAAAACCTGCTTCACTCCTATAGATGGTGACTCCACTGGAGATAGAGAATCAGCCCAAAAAAATGCCTTGTAGTATTTATGACGAGATTGAGATTAACCATGTCTTCATTTTCTTACATACACATTCAAATCCCGATGGCATTACATACCGTGAAATCGCTTTCACTCAAGACTGTGAATTATTATATGATGATAACCATCACTTGTTGGCACATACCTTCCGGTATAAAAAAATATGCGTTCATTGGTCGATTGAAACCTTATGTGGGGAGACCTAGTTATAGACAAACCTTTTCCAATGAGAGCCTAAGCCTGAACCTTGGACTAAGCCCACATGTAAACTAATAGTTTCTTCCCAAGGGAATGGACCTCTATAATGCTTGTCTTTGGGCCCTAACCATTTGAAGTCATTCATCATTTTACTGTGAAATATAAACTTGTTGGGCCTTTAATTGGGATAAGTTTGCATTTTATGGTAATTTGGTTAAATACTATGAAATGTCAACATGCCAAATTGTATGAAAACCTTATGGTCAAAGAATATTTAATCTGTTAGGATATATGCCATATAGCTTCATGCATTGTAAACAAAATTGATTATTATAATAATAAATACATTATTCATTTTTCAAAGTTGTTTGATTTATATCGTATATTGTCCAATTGTCTTGTTTATCTTGATTACTCTTATATTTTCAAACTTAGTGTATGTTTGATGCACAAGAAGATTTAAATCTGAAGTTAGTAATCTAAATAGTCCATAGAGAGCAAATAAAGAGGGTAATTTGTTTGTGGTTTATCTATAGCTGCAGTCCATTCTATATATGTATGACGACCTTGATCCGAGATCATTCATGTGGTGACATGGGAATGTAGGCACATTTTATGATGTGATCATATAGGAATGGACTCAGATAAAATGAGTATCTTTTAATATCTGTTAATCGAAGAATTTCATTTTATCTAATAGATGGTCATATATGGATTTGTTCTTAATCTTGAGTGTACTATGAACTTCTGGCTATGCCATTTGATTTACTAAGTTGAGGTTGGTGTTGCATTCCCAGCCAATAACTACGTATTTTGGGGATATGGTTTGGTGTGTAGCTGGGAACGTTTTACATAGATATGGAATTCACTCCTTCTTGCGAGAAGTAGAAGAATATCCTTTTTAAGAGTTGATTCGGGCTTGAATAATTTGATCGCTCAACTCTTCTACTACGAATAGAAAGTTTAATATTCATAATTATTATGAATTAATTGTTCATTATAGAATCAACAGTAGTTAATTGATAAAATATTTAGAAGGGTATAACAGACTTATGACCCGACTCTATTTATGAGATATTCGTGAATGGTTATATCCATATGTAGTGACTTTATCGATGGACACCAGAGTTGTTCGGCTTATATTTTCCAACTACGGTAACGGGAGTTCAACTTCAAGTTTTTTAGTGGAATAACAGGAAGTTAATAATTCATAATAATTGAGTAAAGATTTTAATTAATATTTCGAGATTATAGGAACTCGGAACCGTAGGTCCATTTGGTCCCTGTGATAGCTCGATTAACTATAGCAAACCTAATATAATTAGATTGTCTAATAATATGCTCATATAATATTTATATATTATTAATAAGATTAATAATATATTTTATCACAAATGAAGCTATGTTAAATTAGTTTAACTTAATGTTTTCTAGAATTCTTTGTTTATGAGTAATCAAATCATGATTATAAGATAATCAAGTTAGTAATAATTATGAGATAATTATTACATCATAATTAAGGTAATTAAATCATTATTTAGATAATAATTTTTTATTCACCTTAGAGACATAGCCATATGGCTCACCATGCTCTCCAAGAAGAGAATATTATATGTACTATCTCCACTCAATAGTTGAGTGATCATTTTGAGAGAATTCAAGCTTTCACACAAGTTTGAGAGAGGTAGAGAGAAATAAGAAATCACGAATTTTTATTTCAATAGTTGAGAGAAAATTCTTTTTCTCAAGTGTTGAGAAGTGAAAGAAATACAAGAGTGAAATAGATACTTCCTCTTCTTCACTCAATATTTCTAAAAGCCTAAACACATCTTGTGACAACTTCATTCTCTAAATTATTTAGAGTTTATCTTTGTGAGTGAATTCCACACTTCCATTTGTTAGTTTCGAGTCATAGTTCGGAAGATCAGGTGGTTGATCCAATTGTTGGACATCAAAGGAAACTCAGTTACATCAAAAGAGTAAAATCCATTCTCTAAGTGTTGGTGGAATTCGGCAACAACAAAAGGAGAAGGCAAAGAAATTTTTAAAGGTCCATACCAGAGCCGGTGCCCACATTAGTTTTAATAATTTATATGAGATATAGATTATTAGAATGCATGTTGTGATGAGTAGGAACAATTAGATTCATGAGATAAATATTTTTCAAATGTTCATGTGATGAATGTTTACTTTGATTCATGTGATGAATGTATTGCATTGATCGTTAATTTTTCCGGCTCTTATTTTTTGGTATTGGGAATGTAAGATCATTAGGTCAAATTCTTTCAAGTGTTGTAAGTTCATTTCTTTTGTAATAAGTCCATTTTGTAACCCTATTTGTAACTTGGTGGAGCCGATGCCGTGAAAGACTCATTACGAACTTATTCCGCGAAGAAATCAACAACACACCATGTAGCAAGATTTGAAGACCAATGGATGCCTTGGATTTATTGTATTAATTAGATTAGTAAAGAAAAATAAGAGTCCCATTAATGCAATTTATGATGTGATATTTTTATAGTTCCAGCTGATGCCAAAATTTTCTGAAATCTCAGCTATTGGAAGGCATCACGTCTTGACGTTGGAACAAGTCACATCACGATACGCATCCAGCGCCGCGACGCTAATAAGGCTGAGTCACGATGCGCACAAGACCTGGAAGTTTTTATGCTACTGGTTTCTTGAGCGTCGCATCGCCCATAATTAGAATCGTGATGTGATGCATGGGAGTATGATTTTATGTTAAAATGTTTATTAACATGTCATATAGCCTAGGGTGCCTACTCTTACATTTTCATATGCCATAACATGATAACATGCATGGTATTCTAGTCATAAAATATGATTTTATGTAAATTTAATAGTTAAATAAGAATATGAGATGCATGTAAACGAATTAATAAGATTAATTAGTTTTTAGGTTTAAAAATTACAAATTCAATTTTAAATACAAATGGACCTTATGAGTATATTATTTTTCTTGGTATATCGAATCGAAACCCTGACATAAATTCCATAGCCGATTCCGTATAGATGGTTATTTGGTCTGTACTCGGGATATAATACCATGTACCTTTGGAATAAATAATGTACTTTTATCAATTAAATTGTTTAATGACATTCGGTCCGTTCATTGAATTTTAATTTTTAAAACCTATTAGTGGACTAATAATTTAATAGTTGAATTGATTAGATCACTAAAGCAACTTGATTAAATTAGTTTAATTAAGTTTTATGGTTTACAGAGACTAATCGGGATTAGTGAACAAAATTTTAAAAGTTAAAATTGGTTAGATCACTAATAATCCACTAATATTAATAAAAATATGTTTTTAGTCGAGCATAATCTTAATACATTAGAAACTAGTGAGATAGAAACCTTACACTTCAAAATAGTGAGTGGGAGATGGGTATACTCTAATATATCCCGTGATCTCCATTGTTATCCAGAAACGTGAGATTTAAAATGTGGATCGAGACGGCTTTACTTTCGTCCCCCTACGGATGGTGTCCATTTTGGATTAATATAAGGTTTGGATTCCATGAGGATATTGACTCTAGATTTATCCGGTGATTTTACCTACCCTATGGCGGCACTTCACTAGTTAAGTACAAGGGTTCAGAATAATGGGTCATACTCACAAGGAATGATTAAGTTGTTAATCAAAGCTTCATTGATCAAAATAACAGTAGTTGATTAATATAGGAATAAGAGTTATTTTAGATATATTAATCAATTGAGAATGTCTCAATCTATCATGTGAATACTTGACCTACCCTACATCGGCACTTATTTGTGGGATGATAGATAACAGTGGCATAATAATTCTTTTAGGTTTCTAATTCATTAGACATTGATCATGCATCATGTTTAATTTTATGCCTAAATGTTTTACAATTTTAATATGCGATGATTGAATGTTGAATGCGCGTTTATTATTTTTTCAGCCATGTCATCTTCAATTATCTCAATTCTCAAACAACAAGAAAAATTAACCTGGTAAAATTATGTTAAATGGAAAAGTGACATGAATGCTATATTGTTCTGTGACGACCTTAAATTTGTCCTAATGGAGGAATGTCCTCTTGAGCCAGCACGAAATGCTGGCAGAGCTGCACGTAATACCTATAATAACTGGATTAGGGCCGATGAGAATGCCCATAGCTATTTGATAGCATCGATGTCTGAGGTTCTTGCTGCAAAGAATGAGCCTATGGCGACTGCATCTTTAATAATACAATCATTACAAGATATATTTGGGAAGCATTCGGAGCGACAACAACATGAGGCTATTGTCTCTATATTGACCATGAGGATGAATGAAGGTACATCAGTCCGAGACCATGTGTTAAGGATGATGTCTCATCTTAATATGACAGAAACCTATGGTGCACGTATTAATGTGCAAAGCCAGGTGACAATGATCATGGAAACCCTTCTAAGAGTTTCTTACAGTTTAAAAGCAACTATTCTATGAATAAGTTGACTTTTATGTTGACTAAACTGCTAAATGAGCTCACCAATTACGAGTCCATGATGATGGGTCTTTGTAGGTCCAATTCTGAGGAAAATGTTGTCGAATCTTCTAAATCTGTAAATAAGAAGAAGAAAATAAATTGGAAGGCAAAGGCAAAGCCAATGAAGAATAAGAACAAATGCTCTAAAGGTACCAATGCCAAGGGAAAATGTTTCCATTGTGAACAACAAGGACATTGGAAAAGGAATTGTCCTAAATACCTAGCTGAGCTTAAAGAGAAAAGGAATACAGGTAGATATAATTTACTTGGATTGTTGATTCTGGTGCCACTAACCATGTTTGTTATTATTTACAGCTACTTGATTCATGGAAGGACCTTGCTGAAGGTAGCTTTACCATGAGAGTTGGGACATGAGATGCTGTTTCAGCTAGAGCAGTGAGAGTTTCCAAATTAAACTTTAATAATAGTTATTTGTGTTTGAATGATGTGCTTTATTGTTGGAAATCTAATAACCATATCCCAAGATCAAAAACCAAGCAAGATATATATAAGAATGAATTAGATTGAAGTAATGGCGGAAACAATACTCACAAATAGCCAAATGTGGATGCAATGGATGAAGCAAAATCCTCCTTTGAGCAGTGAAGATTTCGGCCAAGCAGTGAAGAGAAGCTCCAAGCTTGAATTTGATCCTTCCAAGCTCTAAGATGAGTTTCCCATATCACATTGTATGATCCCTTGATGTGCTGCTAGCCAAAGATGTGTTCTTTATGTTCCAAACAAACACAAATACTTCAAGCTTTTGCAACAAAAACCTGAAAATGGAGAGCAAGAAACCTGTCACAGTTCGGTAATTAGAGAGGGAGAGAGTAGTAATTGATTTTTTGTCTCCAAAATCAATTTATATTTATGTTATAATTATATTATAATAATATAAATATAACACCAAACCATGCAAGCACTTAGAGTGTCCTAACACTCAATTTCCATGCTTATCTTTGAGTGCTTTGTACATATCTTCTGCATTGCACTTGATTAAAAAATACAAATAATGACAAGTGTCATGTGGGCCCCACACGTTTCCAAATGAAAGTGGGCCCACTTGCACTCACGCGTTCGGGTTCGATATTTCCGAAATATCGAGCTTACGTCGCGACGTTAATTAAATCGAATTTAAATAAATAATTGCGCCTAGCGAATTTATTATTTACGTCGCTAACGAATTAATTCTAAATTAATTCTTTTGCCCGAATAAAATCTAATTTCAATTTCGCGTCGGAATCGAATTCCGTTTATTATATCGAATATAATAATTTTACGATTATTCTAAATTAATCGATCTCTCTCTTTATACAGTACTTTATCCAAGATAAAGTCTCTCCGTAATTAATCCAAGATTAATCGAGTTTGAATCATACGTCATCGGTGAATCTTCGGGAAGCGACCCAAGAGACCTCTAGATATGTTGGCAGTAAATCCGGTTGTCGAACTATCCGAACACGTACGTACCAAGTACTACGTTTTTACCGATTTACAAGACAAGGTTAGCTTCTAGCAAAACGCCATGCCTACCCAATTCTCTAGAAATATTCTTACTGGAATATTAGATCTATAACAGGCGTAGCATACCGTAGTATAGTGTATATCGAACCAGTATCGGATGATCACATGCTAGGGCTGGGGCTGGATAAGTGTCTGCCCCGTCCGAAACACATATCGGATGTCAAGCACCAGTCTCTTTGAATCGGATAATCCTGACCTGGTCATATTATCCCGATGGTTGCAACCATTATAGAGTACTAGTTCTGAATCCCTCGCGATCATCATCTCCATATGTCTGAAGTGATACTTCCATCTTGATATCACATCCAATACACTACGATTCTCGATAAACCCAGAAGAGGTATACACAGAACTCGTTAAAGCCCTGGACCACCAAACCTAAATTTTACCGATTGTCGTAAGTACTAGCGATGCAAATCTCAGGTTAAGATCATATGCACCTACCCTGAAGCGGACTCCCATAGACACGCAGACATACTACCAATGGGACTCCGCGGGGTCTATCCAGAGCGAAGCTGTTTTCCGTACCATCGGTAAAACACAACCTCCTACCAACACTGCACTGCATAAGTATCCAATACTTAAATATATGAGAACTATGCTGTTGTGCCCTCACAACATGCACAAGTGCAGTACTAGTCTATTCCGCATTATCGATGTCCATCTCGATAATACTACGACTAGGGATATTTAATGATTAACCTTTATGGATTGATACTGTCTCATATCATCACAATCCGGAACTAATCATAGGGACTTTTACCATTTATATTTCTAAGTAAATAAATTACAAAACGGTAAAAGGCAATTTCATTACTACATAGTTAATTTTGTACAATAATACAATATCATTTACAAAATAGTGACGCTATGGGTCATTACTGTCTAACAATCTCCCACTTGGCCTATAGCCAGTCACTCAAGCATCTAATACCTGAACTATGTACATGTCGCTCAAACTTTTCCCGAGGAATAGCCTTCGTCAGCGGATCTGCAATATATCCTCTGATGCGATCTTCTCGATCTTCACATCGCCACGATGTATGATCTCTCGAATCAGATGGAATCGTCGAAGAACATGTTTGGATCGTTGATGAGACCTTGGTTCCTTAGCCTGTGCTATAGCCCCGCTATTGTCACAATACAATGGAACGGGCTCAGCTGCTAACGGAACTACTCCTAATCCAATTAGGAATTTACGGATCCAAACTGCCTCTTTTGCTGCTTCAGCTGCTGCAATATACTCCGCTTCAGTTGTTGAATCGGCAACAGTATCTTGCTTGGAAGATTTCCAGCTCACTGCTCCGTTATTCAAGCAAAATATGTACCCGGTTTGCGACTTAAAGTCGTCTCTGTCGGTTTGGAAACTTGCATCGGTATACCCAGATACCTCAAGTTCTCCATCTCCATAGATTAAGAAAACATCCTTAGTTCTTTTAAGATACCTAAGGATATTCTTAACCGCCATCCAGTGATCTTGTCCTGGATCGGCCTGATATCGACTGCACATGCTCAAAGCATAGGACACATCAGGTCGAGTACATATCATGGCATACATGATCGATCCGACTGCCGAGGCGAACGGAGTCCGACTCATGTTGTCTCTCTCATCTTGTGTTTTAGGACACATGTCCCTAGATAGAAAGACGCCATGTGATGTTGGCAACAGTCCCTTCTTGGACTGATCCATGTTGAATCTCTTCAACACTTTATCAATATATGTACTCTGGGAGAGTCCAAGTAGCTTTCTAGATCTATCCCGGTAGATCTTTATTCCTAGAATAAAAGCTGCTTCTCCCAGATCTTTCATGGAGAATTTCAATGAAAGCCAAGCTTTCACCGACGTTAACATGGGAATGTCATTGCCTATTAGCAATACATCGTCGACATAAAGGACAATAAAAGTCAGTGCACTCCCACTAACCTTCTTATACCACAAGGATCATCTACGTTTTGAATGAAATCATATTCTTTTATGACCTCATCAAAACGTTGGTTCCATGACCTCGATGCTTGCTTCAGTCCATAAATGGACCGATTTAACTTACAAACCTTGTTTGCAAGTCTTGGTGCGATAAAACCGTCAGGTTGTTGCATATAAACATCCTCCAACAGGTTTCCGTTAAGGAAAGCGGTTTTAACGTCCATCTGCCATATTTCGTAATCGTAATATGCAGCTATCGCAAGCATTATCCGAATGGATTTAATCATGGCAACGGGTGAGAAAGTTTCGTCATAATCAACTCCAAGTTGTTGACGATACCCCTTCGCTACAAGCCTAGCTTTGTACGTTTGAACGTTGCCATCCATGTCTGTCTTCTTCTTGAAGACCCATTTGCATCCAATAGGCTTTACGCCTTCTGGTGCATCAACCAGTGTCCAAACTTGGTTGGTATACATGGAATCCATTTCGGCCTTCATGGCCTCTTGCCATAAAGTGGATTCGATACCCTGTATCGCTTCCTATACGTGGCCGGTTCAGTATCCTCAATAAGATTAATATCTACATGAGGTGAGATCAGGAATCCATACCTCTCAGGTATTACCCTGACTCTCTCCGACCTACGTAGCCCTTGTGTAATTGAAGATTGTGGTTCAGTCTCATCCTGGATGGACTGTTCGTGTTCCGTTCTAGATTCAATGCCAGGAACAGTATCACTACGACTTTCATCGAGTTCTACTTTCCTCCCATTAACCACTGCATTTAGGAATTCCTTCTCAAGGAAAACTGCATGTAGAGCAACAAATACTTTGTTCTCTTTTGGGTTATAGAAGTAATATCCTTTGGTTTCCTTAGGATATCCAATAAATAGGCATTTATCTGATTTGGGTTCAAGTTTGGTACCTTCCAAACGTTTGACGTATGCCCAGCAACCCCAAATCTTCAGGAATGAGAAACCTGGTTTCTTTCCTGTCCATATCTCATACGGAGTCTGTTCAACAGACTTTGACGGAACCCTATTCAAAATAAGAATTGCACTTTCTAATGCATGTCCCCAGAAGGATATAGGTAGCTCAGTGCGACTCATCATCGACCTTACCATGTCAAGCAAGGTACGGTTTCTCCGTTCAGACACACCATTTAATTGTGGTGTTCCAGGAGGAGTCCATGTGAAAGAATACCATATTCTTTCAAGTAATCTTGAAACTCATTACTTAAGTATTCGCCACCACGGTCCGACCGTAATGTCTTAATACTCTTGCCTGTTTGTTTTTCAACTTCGTGTCGAAACTCTTTGAATTTCTCAAAAGTTTCCGACTTGTGCATCATTAGATACACATAACCATAACGTGATGCATCATCCGTAAAGGTTACGAAGTATCGATATCCACCTCTAGCCTGGCTAGACATGGGCCCACAAACGTCACTATGAACGAGGGCTAACAGTTCAGTGGCGCGTTCACCTTTACCACTAAAAGGTGATTTAGGCATTTTGCCTAATAAACAAGATTCGCAGACGTCATATGAATTTGGATCAAATCCGTCCAAGTACCCACTCTTCGAAAGTGTGGATATGCGAGTCTTGTTGATGTGTCCCAGACGACAATGCCACAAATAAGTTTCTTCTTTTGGATTACTCATTTTGAGCCTTTTGTTTGTTATTTTACATTTTGGAGATTCATTTATATTCAAAATATAAAGACCATTATTTGCATCAGCACTGCAAATTTCTGCATCATTCATATATAATAACACCTGGTGTTTTTAATACAAAAGTGTACCCTGTTTGGGTTAACAAAGATACAGAAATAATATTCCTAGTTAAACTAGAACAAAATAACAGTCATTTAGTTTAAGTACATGCCCCGAGGGCAGTTCCAAAACAAAAGTGCCTACGGCCAAAACAGCAACAGAAGTTCCATTTCCAACACGTAGATCAACCTCCCCCGAAGCCAGTCTCTTGCTATCATGCAGATCCTGCACATCAGTACAAATATGAGAACCACAGCCAGAATCAAAAATCCAATTTTTATTAAGACTTGAAGTAGTCATATTTATCTCAATAACAAACATACCTGAGGCCGGTGCCTTGCCCGCCTGTATGTCCTCCTTATGTCCCTTGTTCATGCGGCAGTCACGCTTCCAGTGACCTCTTTTGCCGCATTTCAGGCAAACATCTTGAGACTTGTCCCTTGGCTTCCCAGAAGCCTTTGTTGACTTGGCCTTGCCTTTGTTCTTATGCTTCTTCTTTTTAACACCCCCAGTTGCCTTAAGCCCAGCTTTCGGCGTTTGAGATGTTGTTGCAAAGTGCGCCTCGCGCTTGTTGCCTTTCAGAAGTTCTTTCTCTGACTCCTTGAGAATTGACAACAACTCTCCAAGAGTGTCATCCGAATTCATCAGTTTGTAGTTGATGACAATCTGTTTCCAAGTATCGGGTAGTGACTGTAGAAGTACATCTATAGCCAGCTCAGACTCCAAGACTATACCCATACAAGCCAGTTCATCAATATCTGCTATCATTTGAGTCCCATGGACCTCAACAGAACTACCATCAGTCATACGGGTGCGAAAGATCCTCTTCACCAACTCGTACCTCGCCATCCGCTTATTAGTGCGGTGAAGATCTTGCAATCTTGCCATCATATTATAAGGATCCAAGTCCCTATTTTGGCGACGAAAGTGTTGAGTCATTGAAGCAAGCATAATCGACTGAGCTGTGTCACAATCATCACTGTGAGTTTTCCATAACTCCAGCTCAAGTGGCTCAGTGGGCTTAGGCCCGAGAGGTCTCTGAATAGTATACAGTATCCTCTCCGCCCCAAGGACTATCCTTAGGTTCATTTCCCAATCAGCGAAGTTTGTCCCTCTAAAGACATTGTCTCCCATGATAATGTCACGGACATTTACCTTGCTAGCCATCTTAACTACGATAGTCCAACTATCTAGTTAACGAAAAAATGGGTACAGTCAAACTGTTACAAGAAAATAACATTTTTATTAGTCCAACTAATGTTAAAAATTGACGAAATAAATTTTTGTAAGCGCGTAAAGCTAAGTATTGAATGAAATTGCAAACTCAATACTAGCCTCCCACTATTTTCTACAAGTCTCTAACCCTCTGTTGAGTACTCGGAAATCCAATTTCCTAGTGGGCTAGGATCCCGTTAAATAACACACAACCTTGACTTTGGCCAACAAGTTGTATGATATTTAACTAGGTAGATCTCGAAGATCAATTGGATCCCATCCAATTCCTAGATCCGGTAGGTGGACATCCAAGTCCGAAACATATATATCTAATACATACGTCAATGTATCCAATACATTTTCCTAACCATTTCCTCTGAATCAACTAAGCCTTGGCTTTGGCACAACAAACCTAATGATTCCAGTTAAGCGGGACCCATTGACAAGGAAAGTTTCGTAATCAATGTCGATGGACAAGAAGTGATCTTGACTTTGGCCAACAAATCACAACTTGGACAGGACACCGATGTGTAACAAAACTCTCATGATTCAAACACATCCTCAATTGACAAAGCTTGACTTTGGCCAACAAACCAATGCCAATTTTGGATCTTGAGAAAGAATCATTCAACGGAAGGAAAATCGCTTAATATTGTTTGAGGGATTTTTCGCGTAATTGGCAACCAATTAATTTATCTTTGTTAGGTCTCATCATCATACACCCTTAAGCATGCTTCTAAAACATCATAAAGTGCATAAGTAAAGTAATAGTGATATACGGATGGATATATAAACAACTTGTCCTAGAACAAATCACTCCCTTTCCTCTCCCCGCACTACTATTCCTAGCACTATTCTACTTCTACCAATTACATAATACAATAGAGAAACCTCATTTACATTGAGGGGAATTAGGTGAGAAGAGAATACATAGAGATAAAGAGATAAGGCTGGACACGTAGGTCCAATTTATAAATTCCAAATTTACAATAATTTCTAAAATTACCCTTCCCTTCTAATATCCATCCGATATGCACTATTCATACAACACATCCACATTCATTCATTCATTCAAGGCATGTTATACAACCAATCAAATCCAATTAATTAGTCTTTAATTAGGTGACAATACAATGTTCAAACAATTGTTTGCATTTGCGCGAGTCCAACTCGTTTTGAGAATAAATACATATTGTATGAATTCACGAATTATATCGAACTACTCGTTAAATCCAATTTAAGTCGTATTCAATACTAATCCTTTTATTTAATTCTAAATTAAATATATACACTTTTATTGTGCTTTTATAACTTAGATTCCAAATCTAGTTCTATTGGGTCTCAAAGCCCAACCAACATCTAATGTCCGTTTAATTAAAGTCCGATGGGCTTTCTATTGATTTCATTAGGCTTGGGCCTTGGTCAATGTGGGTCAAACCCAATTTCCAAGCCCAATAAGGAATCACCCTCATTTGCCATAAAACCAATATCAAGCCCATAAGGCCCAATTAAACATAAAAGCCCATTTATTACATTTGGACTTAAATGGTGTGATTTAGGCCCATTTTGGATCCAATCCAAATGGTCCAAATCTACTTGGCCCAACCAAGCCCATTTATGACCAAATATAATAGTTTTAGGCCCAATTCCAATTTAAGCCTAATTAACTAAATTTTAAAATTCCAAATTTTATAACTTAATTAATTAAAGTGTATGTTCATGATTAATCCTTTAAATCAATATTTCCAAAATATCAAATTAATCTATTAATCATATTTTTATCTTAAATACATGTCCAACATTATTTAATCAAAAAATCATGTCCCTAATTTGTCATCAAGCATTCGGCCAAGGTAAAAATATGGTTCCGATTTCGTTTTCAATCCAATCAAGTCACAAATGATCATCTCCATATTATTTCAAGTCATCCAATGTCTTAAAATTAAAAAATCATCTAGTCCTCATGCTTGCATGTATTCGGCCAAGCCACTTTGGGGTTGGAAAAATTAATCCAATTTATTTTCCATGAAATTGATGATGTATAATTCATTTTAACATACATCTAAGCATATTCAACCAAGCAAACTCATCAAATCATGCTTCAAACAATTTTCCCCAAATAACATCCTAATATATTTGCATGCATTTTTAGGCTCAATGATACCATTGTTGAGAATCTAATAACCATATCCCAAGATCAAAAACCAAGCAAGATATATATAAGAATGAATTAGATTGAAGTAATGGCGGAAACAATACTCACAAATAGCCAAATGTGGATGCAATGGATGAAGCAAAATCCTCCTTTGAGCAGTGAAGATTTCGGCCAAGCAGTGAAGAGAAGCTCCAAGCTTGAATTTGATCCTTCCAAGCTCTAAGATGAGTTTCCCATATCACCTTGTATGATCCCTTGATGGTGCTAGCCAAAGATGTGTTCTTTATGTTCCAAACAAACACAAATACTTCAAGCTTTTGCAACAAAAACCTGAAAATGGAGAGCAAGAAACTTTCACAGTTTCGGTAATTAGAGAGGGAGAGAAGTAATTGATTTTTTGTCTCCAAAATCAATTTATATTATGTTATAATTATATTAAATAATAATATAAATAAACACAAACCATGCAAGCACTTAGAGTGTCTAACACTCAATTTCCATGCATTATCTTTGAGTGCTTTGTACACTATCTTCATGCATTGCATCTTGATTAAAAAATACAAATAATGACAAGTGTCATGTGGGCCCCACACGTTTCAAATGAAAGTGGGCCCACTTGCACTCACGCGTTCGGGTTCGATATTTCCGAAATATCGAGCTTACGTCGCGACGTTAATTAAATCGAATTTAAATAAATAATTGCGCCTAGCGAATTTATTATTTACGTCGCTAACGAATTAATTCTAAATTAATTCGTTTGCCCGAATAAAATCTAATTTCAATTTCGCGTCGGAATCGAATTCCGTTTATTATATCGAATATAATAATTTTACGACTAATTAATCGAAATTAATCGATCTCTCTCTTTATACAGTACTTTATCCAAGATAAAGTCTCTCCGTAATTAATCCAAGATTAATCGAGTTTGAATCATACGTCATCGGTGAATCTTCGGGAAGCGACCCAAGACCTCTAGATATGTTGGCAGTAAATCCGGTTGTCGAACTATCCGAACACGTACGTACCAAGTACTACGTTTTTACCGATTTACAAGACAAGGTTAGCTTCTAGCAAAACGCCATGCCTACCCAATTCTCTAGAAATATTCTTACTGGAATATTAGATCTATAACAGGCGTAGCATACCGTAGTATAGTGTATATCGAACCAGTATCGGATGATCACATGCTAGGGCTGGGGCTGGATAAGTGTCTGCCCCGTCCGAAACACATATCGGATGTCAAGCAACCAGTCTCTTGAATCGGATAATCCTGACCTGGTCATATTATCCCGATGGTTGCAACCATTATAGAGTACTAGTTCTGAATCCCTCGCGATCATCATCTCCATATGTCTGAAGTGATACTTCCATCTTGATATCACATCCAATACACTACGATCTCGATAAACCCAGAAGAGGTATACACAGAACTCGTTAAAGCCCTGGACCACCAAACCTAAATTTTACCGATTGTCGTAAGTACTAGCGATGCAAATCTCAGGTTAAGATCATATGCACCTACCCTGAAGCGGACTCCCATAGACACGCAGACATACTACCAATGGGACTCCGCGGGGTCTATCCAGAGCGAAGCTGTTTTCCGTACCATCGGTAAAACACAACCTCCTACCGCACTTGCATAAGTATCCAATACTTAAATATATGAGAACTATGCTGTTGTGCCCTCACAACATGCACAAGTGCAGTACTAGTCTATTCCGCATTATCGATGTCCAATCTCGATAATACTACGACTAGGGATATTTAATGATTAAACCTTTATGGATTGATACTGTCTCATAGCATCACAATCCGGAACTAATCATAGGGACTTTTACCATTTATATTTCTAAGTAAATAAATTACAAAACGGTAAAAGGCAATTTCATTACTACATAGTTAATTTTGTACAATAATACAATATCATTTACAAAATAGTGACGCTATGGGTCATTACTGTCTAACATTTATATTCCTGGTTTTCGCAGGAATTTGATTTCTGTAACAAAACTCATGGAAAATGGTTTTTCTATTTCGTTTAATAATAAATCAGTTATTATTAGTAGAAATGGATTAACAATATGCACATGAAACTCTGAAAGTAATCTATATGTAATAAGGCCGTTAATGCATGAATCAATGCTTAATACTGAAATGTTTAAGATTGAAAAATCTAAAACAAAAAGGCAAAAGATTTCTCAAGATGACACATATCTATGACATCTTAGACTTGGACATATTAACCTTGACCGGATAGATATACTAATTAAGAATGAAGTTTTAAACTAGTTAAGACTTGGTACTTTACCAGTCTCTGAATCCCGTCTAGAAGGCAAAATGACCAAGAGACCTTTTATTGGAAAAGAGATAAGAGCCAAAGAACCGCTTGAGCTAATACATTTAGACATTTGCGGACCGATGAATGTAAAAGCCCGAGGTGGTTATGAATACTTCATCACTTTCATTGATGATTATTCAAGATATGGGTATGTTTACCTAATGCAACACAAGTCAGATACATTTGAAAAGTTCGAAGATTTTTGTGCTGAGGTTGAGAACCAGTTAGGTAAAAGCATCAAAATTCTACGATCAGATCGTGGAGGAGAATACCTTGATAGAGATTTCGAGGAATTCTTAGTTGAGCATGAAATTGTTTCACAACTCACTGCACCTGGAACACCACAACAAAACAGTGTTGCAGAAAGGAGAAATCGGACCCTATTACACATGATGAGATCAATGTTTAATTATAGCACTCTACCAAGTTCTTTTTGGGGGTATGCTTTGCAAACATCAATGTATATCCTGAATATAGTTCCTTCTAAGTCTATTCCTATGACTCCCTTAGAGTGGTGGAATGGTCGTAAAGCTAGTTTGCGACATGTCCGCATATAGGGGTGTCCAGTACATGTGCTGAAGAACAAGACTAATAAGTTGGTGCCACATTCACATGTGTGACTATTTGTAGGCTATCTTAAGGAAACTAGGGGTGGATTATTTTTTAGTCCAGAAGATGCTAAAGTATTTGTGTTGACAAATGCTACATTTCTTGAGGATGATTATATGAGAGAGTTAAAACCTCGAAGTAAAGTGTTACTTGAGGAGTTACTTGCTGGTACGACTAGTACACCATTATCAAATGTTGACAAAGACATAACAACTTCTACATCTGAGAGTCAGATGCAATTTTATCAGGATACTATACCACCTAGACGTAGTGGGAGGGCTGTAAGACAACCTGAACGCTATAAAGGAAATGGATAGGTGCAAGTTATTGCATCTTGTGATGGTATAAATGATCCATTGACCTATCGCAATGCAATGAAAGATACTGATAAAGAGGAATGACTCAAAGCTATGAACCTTGAGATGGAGTCTATGTACTCTAACTTCGTCTGAGAGCTTGTAGACCAACCTGATGGAGTAAAACCCATAGGTTTCAAGTGGATCTACAAGAGAAAAAGAGGAATAGATGGGAAAATACAGACTTTCAAGGCTAGGCTAGTGGCAAATGGTTATACCTAAAAAAATGAGTTGACTATGAAGAGACTTTCTAACCAGTAGCCATGCTAAAATCTATCGAGATTCTTCTTTCTATTACCGCATATTATGACTATGAAATTTGGCAAACGGACATCAAGACTGCATTATTGAATGGCAATCTTGATAAGAGTATCTATATGGTACAACCAGAGGGGTTCATAACCCAAGGTCAGGAGAAAAATGTTTGCAAGTTGCAAAGGTCCATTTATGGGCTTAAGCAAACATCAAGATCTTGGAACATAAGGTTTGATACTATGATCAAGTCATATAACTTTGAGCAGAACATTGATGAGCCTTTTTTTCTACAAGCGCATCATTGATGGTAATGTGGTTTTTTTTGTGTTATAGGTCGATGATATTTTACTCATTGGGAATGATGTAAAGATATTGTCGGATATGAAAATCTGGCTAGCTAACCAATTCCAAATGAAAGATTTGGGAGAGTGTAGGCACTGTATTTTTGCATGTAAGTCCCTATGCTGAGTCTCATTTAGAGGCACTACCTTTTAAGTCGCGGAAGTCGCGGGAAACGGACGTCGGAAGGGGAAATTCAGAATAAGTATGTCACCAGATTCATTTCACAAGTTCACTATTTTCGTTCATGCTGTGTTCGAGACCACGTTCGAACGTCAAGCAGATTGCGGGTGCTCGTGTAGCGTTCGAATCGGTGTTCGAACGGTGTCGGTATTTCTGGTTTTGCTGGTAGCGTCACACCCAAGCCCAATTTGCCCACCAAAGCCCATAAAACACATCCAAATTAATAAAATGCATATTTAACACATAGGGAATTAAATAAAATCTAAAAATAATATACCAAATTAAAATAAATATCAAATAAAATCATGCCTAATTAAAATCAATCAAGTATATTATATTCATAACTAAACAAATCTCATGCCTAAACAAAACAAATTAAATATATCATATTCCTAATCTAGCCAAGACATGTCCCCCAATCAATCTTTGGTTTTCCTTGTTTAACACTAAATCAAATCCTCTTTTAATGCACAAATCCCTTCCTTGTCAAGCAAGGATTCACCCAGCCCCAGCCTTGGTCTATAAAAGAAACCAAATTCCAACACTTCCCCCTCCTGGCTCATTCTCACGAAAACACAAAGAACCTAAGGAGGGGAAGACTCACGGCAAAACACCAAATAAACCCTAGCCTTCATTCATCAAACAAAAGGACATATTCTCCCTCTCTCACGCCTCTCTCCCTCACAAACTAATCCTAAACAACCTCCAAAACCATACACACATCAGCCTACCATTACCGTAACATAGCCCTCACGCAAAGCCATTGCCAATAGCCTTTATCCTTCGCTCAGAATCACACAGCAACCCTCTCTCCAATTCACACACCACTAGCCACTAAACACGTCCCTGACCAAACAAACACAGTCAACTAGCCACGACTCTCATTCACAGTAAGCTTTCGCCATACACTCATGTCCACAAAGCCACTGCCCCATGCAACACGTCATCTACCTCTCTACAACAACCCAGTTCACGTACCAAGCCATCACTCCACTCACTGCCTCAATTCAACAACACACTGCCAGCCCCTTACCAACCAACACAGCCCCTTCACGCTAAAGCAACACAAGCCACCTCACCTCACTCACCGACACCAACAAAATCACACAACCCTTCAATCAGCCGAAGCCACACACGTAACATATAAACCTTTCCATTGCCCCCGTTATCACCGCAAGTGCATCCAGAAACTACTCAAAACAACTCTCAAGCAGTGACCGAAACCAGCAAGTAAATCGACCCTAGAACAGCAGCAAAAGCAACCCAAAACAGTGAGCAAAACGGTGAAACAGCGAAGGAAAACAGCGAACCAGTGAACTAGAGGAGTTACGGAGCATCCCCCCTTCGACGATCGTGTACGGTACTTCCGAGAGACGATTTAAAAGGTTAGACCTGAGGGCACTTTTCTTATTTATTTTCATTCATATTTTAATTGTTTTATTTATTTTCTTTGCATGAGAGTCGTTTGTGGATGCATGTTGTGGCCTTTGAATGGATGGGAAAGTGTGTCATCTCTTGTGGTATATAGGATGGAAACCCAGACGTAAATTCTGTAGCCGAATCCGAATGGACGGTAGTGCGGTCTATACTTGGGATACAACTCCACGTACCACTCGAGCAAACGACACATATTTTGATTTATTTTGTCTTGTTTTTTAATTATCTGTTATTTAATTTATGCATGTTATTTGTTTGTGTAACGATGAGATAAAGCGCATGGGCTTAGTAAGTTGGATAAAAGGTCCTCCATTTCGAGGGGTTAAAATCCTTTACCACGATGCTTTGCCGCGCCGGATGATATATATTCGGTTGAATGTAAGATGTGTTCAATCGGGTATACAAAGTCCGATATTGTTGTATTTATTTTTTATATGCATTATTTTTTAGCGCATTGGCTTAGTAAGTCGGATTAAAGGTCCTCCATTTCGAGAGGTTAAAATCCTTTACCACGATGCTTTACCGCGCCGGATGATGTATATTCGGTTGAATGTAAGATGTGTTCAATCGGGTATACAAAGTCCGATATTGTTGTATTTATTTTTTATATGCATTATGTTATTAGCGCATGGGCTTAGTAAGTCGGATTAAAGGTCCTCCATTTAGAGAGGTTAAAATCATTTACCACGATGCTTTGCCGCTTCGGATGACGTATATTCGGTTGAATATAAGATGTGTTCAATCGGGTATACGAAGTCCGATATTGTTGTATTTATTTTTTATATGCATTATGTTATTAGCGCATGGGCTTAGTAAGTCGGATTAAAGGTCCTCCATTTCGAGGGGTAAAATCCTTTACCACGATGCTTTGCCGCGCCTTTTAGCCCATTATTATTTATTAGGTGTCATCTATTCATCCGTTCACGTATGTTTCATGTTGTTTACTACATTTTGGAGGTCACTGCTGTAACCCCGTTCGAACGCATTTCAGAACGCCGCACGAACGCCCACGGTAAACAGGCCCTCTTCCATCACATCTCATGCATGGATACTCATTTTTTTCATTTACCTTTTTGATTGTTCATGTTATCATAGTTAGTCATTCATTGTGTTCACAAGATCACGTGTTCGTTTCCATGATGCATGTTTACACGATAGTTATCTACTTATGCTTCTGCATTCATCCATTCAACATGTTCATGAAGTTATATGCTTGTCGTTATTCCGATTTGCTTTCATGCGTGATTGTACAATTATTATCTACTGGCATGCCTATGATCAAATGTAATGTGCTTATAACATTGTATGCTTGCCGTATTTCAATTTATCTTTATGCATGCAAATTCGGACATATATTATATGCAAATAGGTTGTATGCAAATTCGGACATAGGTTATATGCAAACTTAGGTATGAGCCTTGTACTTATGCATGCAAACTCAGGAGTAAATTATCTTTGGAAATAAATGTTGCTTAGGCTTGGTTAAATTATTGCACAAATTATTTCATTACAAGTGGCATAAGTAAGAGACCATTCCGAACCCAATGGTTTGAGGTCTTCCCTTGCGAGGGGTGAGTGCGACCTTAAATCTTTGTCCCGATTCACACTGGGTGGCGACTCTATTATTCTCCGGTTTAGTCCCCCGCGGGATACTCTGTACTCCCAACCGGGCCGCGAGCTCAGAACAGCATGCGTCGCCCAGTTTCTGTGTCCCACAGTCTGGCGACTCCACTGGGGATAGAGAATCGGCCCCGAAATGATGTCTTGTAATATTATGATTTGTGCTTTAATTAACCGTGTCTACTGTGGGTTAAAAGGGGTTTAATCAAAGGCACTTTTTTTAGCTAGGTAATGGTTTGGTGTCTTCCTTCATTCACTACCTTTCTATAAGGAAAAGCTATGAGGGCACCTAGATAATCATTTACTTGTAGTATATTGTGATGGACTAATTTGGAGGACTCGTTGTTTATTCATGTCACCAAGCGATAAGAGCCTAAGAGGCTTGGGTCTTTAAGAGAGTTTGCTCCGCCCCCCCTCTGGGGAATCTACAACGGGAAATCCATTTGATAGTCAGACACACACCATAACTCGTTGGCACGTACCTTAAGGTATAAAAAAGGTGTGCTCAATTGGTCGCTCGAACCATTGAGTGGGGAGACCTAGTTGTGGGCAATCCTTCGCCAGCGAGAGTCTTTGTCTACACTCCCGCAAACCCACACGTAGACCGGAGTTGTATGGCCTATAGCAACTATTCCCTTGTGCTTATGGACCATCCTCATTTGGATGCAGTTAGACTTCTGATGAGTGGAAAATATATCAATATTTACCGCCCCTTTTACTTAATATTTTGTTTAGTTTCTCGGGTTTGATGAACGTTTTGATGTGTTTTAGTTTATTTTGCCGATAAAATAATATTGGGACTTAATGAAATCATTTAGGATGAAATATGGGTCAAATAAGGGCAATTATTGGACTTGATATTTTAATTTTGGAGATTGGAAACTTGAAAGGGCGTTTTGACGAAGTGCAGTTTTGGAAATTCCAGTTTTGCGCATCTGTCGTATTTTGGGCATAACGTTTTACTCAGATATCAGATTGAGCTGATTCAAGTTCCAGATTAAAAGATACTCAAAGATATACAACTTTGAAAGACAAAATAATTTCGAATTCTGAAGATTTCATGCCCGAAATTGATGAACCATCCAGAAGTGTGTAGTGTGTAATTATTAAAGTCACTTTCAATCATTTTCAAAGCAAAAAATAAATTAAAATAAATAATAAAAATTATCAAATCATCACCAAACATGATAAGAGATTAGTGGAGCAATTAATAATGGATTTGGTGGAGCAATTAGTGGAGTAATTAATAATTGATTTGGTGGATGATTTGATGGAGGTAAAATTTTGCCTATAAATACCAAGCCATTTCATTTGTAAAATTCATACTTTCTTCTAAGGAATTCCTTAAGAATACTAAGAAGATTGTATCTTGTTTGTTTATTTATAGCTTTCAGTAATTAATTTCCGCTTTCGCACTTTCTTTTCTTTACTTTTCAGTTTTTACTTTCCGCAATTTACTTTTACGCACAGTGTTTTTCTTTCTTTAATTTTCAATTTTTACTTTTCAGTAATGAGGAGGTAACTCCCCTTTGCTGGGGTAAAAGGTAGAACTTTTATGACTAATATTTAGATTAATCTCCCTTATTTATATATATAAACTAGTTAAAACCTGACTTAACGAGGATACCGCCATATTGGTCGGTTGGTAATTATTTAAATTGGTTTTAACCTGACTAAACTGGATACCGCCTGATTGGTCGGTTGGTAATTAATTATTAATTTGACTTAATCTGGATACCGCCTATATGGCTGGTTGGTAATTATCATGCAAAGTTAATATATTATATTAAGGGAGATATCTAAAATAGAAGTAATAAAAGCGGATCCTTTTACCTCAGCATTTTCTTTTATTGTACTTTTACTTTATTTACTTTTCAGCAATTTACTTTCAGCATTTACTTTTCAGCAATTTAATTTTAGTATTTTACTTTATGTCTTTTATTTTATTTAAGTTTTTACTACCTATAAATATGTGTCGTAACTAAGCCAGTTATCTGGGGTTGTGATGAAATCCAATATCACCGGTTTATAAGGGGTTAAATTATAGTTTGGGTAATATAAAGTTTATTTATTGAGTCTTAATCCTAATGCTTTTTATTACTGGCCATTAATAAAATTGAACTGGTAAATCTAAAATGAACTAGACATAGGGATTTTAGGTTTAAGACCTTAGACTTAATAGCCCACGATCTTCCTTGAGGATAGATAACTCCTTTAATAGATTTCCTTACAGGATAGGAATATACCTGTCGGGCGGGGGTAGCCATAATTGGAACTTAAACTTAATGAATCCAGATAATTTGGTTGACATAGACATATGGTTCAATTGGGTTAAACTGGGTATTTGTGTCTGACCATCGACAAAGGCTTACACATAATTTGGTGTTCCAGGTTAATAAATCAATATATTACCCAACTTTAAGATAACCACTTCATCTTTAAAATGATATTGGAAGAAATCACAACCCTAGATAGTTTTTAATATTGAATTTTCTTAAAACCTATTTTCGACATTTTATTTACTTGCTTTTAAATTTAGAATCGTCACCATTTCAAATCAATCAAACAACCTGTTAGATACTAGTAATCATTTGACCTCATAAAATTAATAGATTAGATATTAAGTCCTCGTGGGATCGATATTTTTATACTACTTGAACGATATGTGCGCTTGCGTTATACGTGTGTGTTTACGCCGGTCAAGTTTTTGGCGCCGTTGCCGGGGACTTATTTATCTTTCACTATTAGTTTTGGGGTTAGATACGTTACTTGTATCTAATTTCTTTTTACTTATTGTTTTTGTTTTCTTGTGTTTCAGGTTCTCAGAAACTACATGAGACGAACCAGAAGCTTTGATCTTCGACCGCTTGACCCAGAAATTGAAAGAACCATTAGACAGTTGAGAAGGGAAAGGCGAGAAGGCCAAGAAGCAATTGTTAACATGGAACCTGAACCTTTGGAGGCTGCACCACCAATTCCCATTCGAGATAGAACAATTCCGGTGGTTGACAGACTCATTTCTTGTATTGTACTTCCTCCCTTACCAGCAAATGCAGGTGACATCAAAACATGCATCCAGATGATTCAGCAGTCAGTACAGTTTGGGGGAAATGCAACTGAAGATCCTAATGCTCACATCAGCAACTTCCTGGAAGTTTTCGGCACTTTCAATTACAACCGAGCAGCTGAAGAAGCAATGAGACTGCGTGTTTTTCCATACTCCCTGAAGGACAGAGCTAAAGCATGGCTACATTCACTACCAGCAGGTTCTATCACAACTTGGAACACTTTAGCCACCAAATTTCTTGCAAAGTACTTTCCACCAGCCAGAACAGCAAAACTGAGGAATGACATCACATCTTTTGTACAGCAAGATTTAGAATCCCTTTGCGAAGCTTGGGAAAGATTCAAAGATTTACTCCGGAAATGTCCTCATCAGATCGAAAGCAAAGTGGCTACAAGTCCAAACCTTCTACAATGGACTTTCTGGAATAATGAGAACCACAATTGATGCTGCTGCTGGAGGAGCTTTGATGGCAAAAGGAGAAGATCAGGCTTGGGATTTATTGAAGAAATGGCCAACAGAAAGGAGCATGATCCAAAGAATCGCAGGAATTTATGAAGTTGGAGCCAACACAGCACTGAATGTCAAGCTGGATATGATTTGCAAATCTGGAAACTCTTAACATGAAGGTTAATGGTGGATCCACAAGTTCACCATATGGAGGAGCACCAGAGTCAAACCAACTTGAAGAAACGATGAACTATGTCAATAATTTCAACAGACATGGGAACAATCCATATTCCAACACCTACAACCCTGGGTGGAGAATCATCCCAATTTTTCATGGAGCAACAGTTCAGGGCAAAAGAACAACCCACCACCTGGATTCCAGCAACAGAACATCCACCACCTGGATTCCACCAGCAGAACAAGGCCAGGAGCATGAAAAAGAACCAGAATGAAGAATGGTTTGCAGAGATGTTCAAAAAGCAAGAAGCAAAATACGATGCTATGTTTCAAGCTCAACAACATTAATTCAAAGTCAATCTGCTTCTATTAAAGCACTGGAGAATCAAATGGAACAACTGGCAATGCTCAGAGTTACAGACCGCCAGGTACCCTTCCTAGCAACACAGAGCCAAATCCAAGAAACATAGGGAAGGAACAATGTCATGCCATCATGTTAAAAAGCGGTACTGAAATCAACAAAGATGTTGGAGCCAAAACAACTGCTGAGGAAGTTCCAAAAGAAACAAAGCAACAGATGGAGGAAAAAGAAGCAAAGGAAAAAGAACAGATCACTCCACCTCCACCTTTCCTCAACGTCTTCAGAAGAACAAATTGGACAAGCAGTTTTCTCGGTTCCTGGAGATCTTCAAAAAACTGCATATCAACATTCCATTTGCAGAAGCGTTGGAACAAATGCCCACCTATGCCAAATTCATGAAAGATATTCTTTCACGAAAACGGAGATTGGGAGATTACGAGACAGTAGCATTAACAGAAGAATGCAGTGCCATCATTCAGAGGAAACTTCCCCAAAGTTGAAAGATCCTGGCAGTTTCACTGTTCCTTGCGTCATAGGAGAACATAACTTTGGTAAGGCTTGTGTGATTTAGGTGCGAGTGTTTTACTTGATGCCTTTCTCTATTTTCAGGAAATTACAGATTGGAGAAACAATGCCAACTTCAGTCTCACTGCAACTTGCTGATAGAACGCTCGTATTTTCGAGAGGCGTAGTTGAGGATGTGCTGGTGAAGGTTGAAAATTCATTTTCCCAGCAGATTTTTTGTCCTTGATATGGAGGAAGACGCAGACGTGCCAATCATCCTTGGGAGACCATTCTTGGCTACAGGTCGAACCATTATTGATGTACAAAAAGGAGAATTAACCATGAGGGTAAGGACCAAGAAGTAACATTCAATTTTTTCAAGGCCATGAAT